>CM019824.1:96752415-96773786 GCA_009763385.1 Coix lacryma-jobi var. lacryma-jobi
GTTCTGTTTTCTCTTTTTTGTATGATTTTCTGTGTGCATCCAAAAATTCTGAAATTTTTGTGGTAGACTCTTTATGCTCTGGAGTATTTTATAAAAATATCAAACTTGAGTTTTGTGCAAAAATTTGAAAATGTAAAATTCCCCTTTTAATTGAAAAATGAAGGTTTTGGTATTTCTGGAGAGTGATTTATAACTCCGAAAATCATGAGACAAATTTTTGTGAGCTTCTTCTGCCATGTTTAGTCTCTGGTAAAATTTTGAAGTCTTTTGGAACAAGTTGATTTTTGAGCATTTATTTTAATTGTTAAATAGTGCCTTTTGCTAATTAAAGTCTGATTTTATTTGAGCACATTAATGACCTCCAAAAATTATGAAATTTGTTTTGCAATCTATCTACACCATAATGAACTTATGTGGTTAATTTGGTAATTTTTGGAGTAACTTCATAAAATGACCTTTTAAATAAATTAGGAAAAATAGAAAAGATGGATTAGGGTTGGTAATAAGTGTTCGATGATGTGATCTTTGGATTGATTGATGTTCATAGACCCCTACCCTTTGGTCTATGATGTTTGTGATGCTATGTTTGGTTGATGCTTAGGATAATTATAATAAGGGCTAGTTTAATCAATATTGCTTAAGGAAGAAATGGTTACCTTTTATGCTCAACCTAGATTTCGATTATGCCTTGTTTTAGAGTAATCTAGAATCAGTGGAATTGTCTTGCACCTTAAGTTCATATCATCTTTCTCATGAGCATTCATCATTGCATCCGTATAGTTGACGAAGAAGGATCTGAAGTCGAGGTAGCCACCGAAGGATCTGTTCCCGAGGCGACCCCGAGCTCCGACACCTACACCACCAACCCCGAGTCCGTCCTTTTTGCCATCCAAGGCAAGCCCCGGTGCATTTAACCCTTCCATTTATAAAATGTTTTCCTTAAATGCTTTTGAGTTAAATTACTGCATTAGGTTATAGGAGTTGTGTGATGACCTATTGCCTCCTGCATTATTTACCTCCACCAAAGGATCCACCCGCCTTGTTTTAAAAACTATTTGCAAAATGCTTAGTGATGCTATATAATAGATTTGCAAAAATGCCAATTTCAAAAAGTGTGATCACTGAAAGAAACTTTATGGGAATTTTGGTTTTACTTCCCGTTCGATGACTGCTTGCCTAGCTAGCATGTGGTCATTGTCGAGAAGAGGTTGTCCTTGCGTACGGTGCCGTCATGTTGTAGTCCGGGACTCAACAGTTGACACCGACCGGGACAGGGTTGAAAAACCGACAGGACCTGTACTCTTGGGTTAGAGTCCCGAGGTGCTTGTCGCTGGCGGAAAAATGTAGGGACCATCCGTATGGGGGCCTGCTGGTCAAGACTTGTAACTATTCACATACTACGGAAAGCTCTGGCTCCGAGAAATCCATTATTGGACCGACAACCGCGCACTGGGAGTGGAGAGATGGCGGAAGTAGCATGTACCCACGTGGGTTAGAGTCCCGGATTGGAGTGGTGTACTGTACTTCCGGGTGGCGTAGGACCGGGCCCAATCTTGGAGGAATCGTGGTAGACGGGTTGGCATATGCAAGCTTGGGTGCTACATATGCAGTGTGAATAGGGATCCTCAGCTGAGTATTCTTTATCCGGATTAACGTTGCTCCTCGGTTATGGAGACTTGGTCCACTGACTGTCAACGGAGAGTGGTTCTCAACTAGGAATGTTTTGAAATGTAAAATGAATCATGAATGATGAAGAACTGAGGAATACTTGAACCTTTCCAAAATAAAAACAAGTTTTACAAGATGCTTTTTCTGCAAACAGGACCTGTACTCTTGGGTTAGAGTCCCGAGGTGCTTGTTGCTGGACCTGTACTCTTGGGTTAGAGTCCCGAGGTGCTTGTTGCTGGCGGAAAAACTCAAAATGTTCTTTTCTGCAAACAGGACCTGTACTCTTGGGTTAGAGTCCCGAGGTGCTTGTTGCTGGCAGAAAAAAACTCAAAATGCTTTTTCTGCAAATTTCTCGATCTTGTTCAAGCCTTACCTAAGCCTTTCATTCCTGAGTCTTCTCCCTTTTTCTTTAGTCGGGTAAGTCTTGTTGAGTACCTTTGTACTCAGGGTTTTATTACCCATGTTGCAGGTATGACAGATTCTTCAGTATGCCTTGGACCCTGTTGTGTGACTGTTGTTCAGGAGGAGGCCGATGAGGCCGATGAGTGATTATTCACCCTCGGGCTGGGTGATGTATCTTTACCTTCAGTTGTTGTCATATGCTACTCTGCCAACTCTATCCATTTGAACTATGGTTTGTAATAACTTCACTTTAATTTTATGTTGAACCCTGGTTTGTAAAACTATTGTTATCTAAGTCTTCCGCTATTTACTCCGATGTTATTTGTCAAAATATTAAAGAGATTGTAACTGAATTGTGAGATGATCCTGCGGACAACGGGCACTGATGTAGCCCAGTAGCGGAACCGGTCCTAATCTCTTGGCTGTACGGATCGACTGTCAGTGGTTGACGGTGATCAGTGGGCCATGGGATTAGAGCCGTTACGTTACAGTTTAACTCATTAAGCCGAGGCCTTTTAGCATTAATATTACAGATGGACATAGGTGCATCATCAAGATTTAAAATAAACAACCCATTCACAATGGATGCAAAAGCCACAAACATATCATTCTTAGAGATTACACAACCATTGTCTTTACTCGCAAATGAATAGCCATCCTTCATCAAACATGAAGGTGACACAATGTTTCGACTTAAACTTGGAACAAAATAACAATTATTTAACTCCAAAATAAATCCTGATGGGAGGTGGAGTTGCATCGTCCCGACGTTCAACGCAGCAACTCTTGCATTATTGCCCACGCGGAAATCAACCTCCTCCTTTCCAACGCTTCTACCTCTTATCATTCCCTGCATCGTATTGCAAATATGAGCAACCGAGCCGGTATCAAATACCCAAGAATTAATATAAGAGTTAGCAAGGAAAATATCTGTAATATAAACAACAAGTGTATGAGCAGCGGGAGTACCTTTACCACCGCCATCCTTCATCAAGGATGCTAAGTACACCTTGCAGTTTCTTTTCCAGTGACCTTTCCCCTTACAGTGGAAGCATTCAGAATCAACAGTTGGTCCAGCAGCGTCAGGCGCAGGAGGGTTTGGCTTAGAGATCACATCTTTGGCCTTGCCATTGCCCTTCCTATTCTTCCAAAAGTTGCCTTTCCTTTTAAAGTTCGGCTTGTTTTGGATCGCCATCACATGGCTGCTGCCAGCACCTTTCTTGATGTCTGCCTCTGCTGTCTTAAGCATGCCACATAGCTCATTCAAGCCCCTCTCCGCACCATGCATATGGTAGTTCGAGATGAAGTTCCCATAGCTAGGTGGGAGAGAACAGAGAATGCAATCAGTAGCCAGTTCTGGACCAATTGGGAAGCCTAGCTTCTCCAACCTCTGAGTGTAACCAACCATCTTGATCACATGTGGTCCAACTGCTGCACCCTCTGCTAACTTAGTCTCAGCAAGAGACTTAGAAACACTGAACCTTTTAGTTCTAGCCTGAGTCTGGAACATCTCATCTAGCGCTACGATCATATCGTAGGTTGTATGGTTATTATCAAACTGCATTTGCAGATCAGGTTCCATGCTAGCAAGCATCAGGCATCCCACTTCAAGATCAACATCACATGCTTTCTTGTAAGCAGTTTTCTCAGTAGCAGGTGCATTATCAGCAGGTTCCTCTGGTAGTGGGGTGTCTAGAATATCTTCCTTTTTCTCAGCCCTGAGAACAATTCTCAGGTTGCGGATCCAATACGCATAGTTTGTTCCATTCAATTTATCTTTCTCAAGGATTGAACATAAAGTAAATGGTGGATTGCTAGGTGCCATTGATCTACAACAAAAGTAAATGCAAAATACTAAGACAATGTATCCAAGACAGAGTAAATGATATTAAATCATTAATAAAATCTACTCTCACTAAGATCAATATCCCTCTATTGAATCTCAATGATTCAAGACCCAAACTAACAAGTCTACTAGTGAGCTTTAGCATCACCGCTAGTGGACATGGTAGATCAGTAAGCAACTCTTTGCTAATCATATCACATATGACTCTTGTTGTTGGCCAACATCTCTATGTGTGCTCAACTCCTTATGCTTCAAGGTCCATAACCGTTAGGATGACCTTGTTCAAGCAACCAACCCTTCTGCAGTAAGTATCCGATACGAACCTGCCTAGTCAAGGAAAATCAGTGATACCCTAATTTCATAGACGCACCACCGATTGTACAAGACATATGACAGTGCAAGGTTTGGGGAAGCATATGACTTGAACATTACTGAGGGATCGTTCTACACTTTCACTACCGCATGTAGACAATAAACATGAATCACATGTGAAAGTAGAACATAATAAGAGAATAGCATCAACACAGATATGACTTGGTATAGCCCAGTGTCTCTTTGGAGATCTCCATCTCCGCCAATCTGTTCACCATGATGATCTCCATCAACATGGTACATGCACGCCATCCTCCAGTGATGAATCCACCAAGACTAGCTACAACTAGCGTAATTAAAACAATTACATAGTCGCGAGTAGGATCATCACAATTTGGCACGCAGGCCATTACATCAAATTGATGACAATATCCATGTGGCTCCTGCCATATTGTCATATTACATGACGTGCAAGCCATGAATAAATACATACATGCATCACATACACATAAGGGCTATACCAGTCATCAGTCCTTGCAAAACAGAGTTAAACGTTCCCGACATCTAACCTTGAATCGCAGAAAACATAATTTTCCCAGCCTTTTTTCGCAAATCTAAATTCGACAAAACTGGCCAAGGCCGGTGAAAATCGGATGTAAAATTTTCTGTAGATTGATTTTCGTTTAAAGATCATCTCAATCCGAGGTCGTATGCAAAAGTTATGGCCGTTTTACCGAACATCGCTCCTTTTGCAGATTTTGCTCATGTCGACGTGCATCTCATGCACCCGACTCTTGACCTAGATTCGATTCGATCAATCTTATTGATCTCCATCTTGCCTTGATTGGATTTACACATATTACTTAACTCCGATGGCGGAATTCTGACCGGTAGGAGTAGATCGTTACATGACCAAACACGACAAGATCACGAATCAAGATCAGAAACTGATCTACAACCACGCATATCTCTATATGCACACAACCGAATCTATAACGAGGCAGTAACGGCTCCGATATCACTGAAGGGTTACGAGGAAGCTACGCTAGCCGGAAAACAAAATTTTTCGACCTCATAAACCAGGAACTACTGCTAGTTATAGATCATGGGATTACCACTAGACGCGCAGGTGCAGCGGAAGACGTCTTGGTGTAGACGTGCGCATCGCAGCGATGCCGTGCAGATATTCATGTCCGACCTTCACGTCTCCACGTGCGGTTCGTCCTTGTGCTCCAGATGCAGCACCTCCGAGGTATCCCACACGTACAGGGAGGAAGCGTCACGCCTCCAGACTGCTAGGTCTACGAGGAGCAATAGGCGCGGGCGTGGGGTGGGCGACGGCTGTCTAGTGACATCATCCAACTCTGGTCGCCCCACCCCTCTTTATATAGGCGTCCCTAATGAGCCCACCGACCTGGAGGCCCATTAGCAAACCCTAATCCCGGTCTGACTCGAGTCCAACTCGAATCAGGCTTCCAGCCCCTTAAGCGTGTGACCCTATGGGTTCACGCACACATAGACACGGCCCGAGTACTCCTACTCGCCCGATAGTTGACAGCGGCCTCTAGCAAGACGTGTCGACTCCTATGTATACGCAAAGATCATATCTGACGAACCATGTAATTCCCTTGCCACACAATATTTGGTCCAACTCATAGGTTAACACTTAACCTAAGCACGGCCATGCATTTATGATCCAATCATTTGAGTGGTCCAGTGATATCTCTCTCTCACGGAGAGGGGCAAATCCCATATTGATCATCTATGTCTCACAGCATACTTCCTGACAAACCCGAAGACTATCTTTATAACTACCCTGTTACGAAGTAGCGTTTGACAGTCCCTAAGTAAGCCGATTCATATCTTGAGTACATACCACAATCTCAGGTCTAAGGACATAACGTACATGATGTGTAAAGAGATAATAAGAACATCTCATGCTGGGTCAGTCCAGCCCCATGTCATACATGTGCCCACATTATTAGTTTGACATCTCCATGTCTATGACTTGTGAAACATAGTCATCAACTAATACATGTGCTGATCTAATATTCATGTGTGTCCTCACATGAACTCCGATCAGGGACAACTATTGAATAACCATACAAGTAAAAGAGTCTCACAGACAATTCACATAATTGTCAATCAATACAAGTTGTCTTTAATGGATATTCAATGAACATATAATAAATCATGGATACAATAGAAATATCATCATATCTATGATTACCTCTAGGGCATATTTCCAACACCTTGTTCCTCTTCTCATCGGTTAGGGGTGTTGGTGTGGCCACCCAGAGGCGGCGGGTGGCTTAGGAACCCTAGCGGGGTCGATGTTGGCTTTTATAGCCCCAGGGCATGGCTATGGCGCGGCGAACGGCGATCAGGGCCTCAGCGTGATCAAGTGGTTGAGGGGCGCTCGAGTTCTTCGTGGGCGCCAAGATGAAGCCGACACGAGGGGGGCAGCGTTTGACACCGCGTGGGCCAGGGGGTCACGCCCGGGGCATGGTGTTGTCGGGGGGCCACAGGGCGTGGGCAGCGGCGATGGGAGGAAGAAGGCACTGTTCTGCTTGGCTGACAGGTGGGGCCATAGTGTCGGGCAGAAGAGGCGGCGTCGGTTGTGCAGGCTGGCTTGCGGAGTCCCAGAGTCAGCCTGCGCGCAGGCACCTGCCGGTGGGGCTTGATCGTCAGTCGGCGCGACGCTTGTGCAAGCGCGGGAGCAGACGCGTAGCGTCGCGGGTGCAGGCGTGGGGCTTCACGGGCCGGCTCAGTGCGGCGACTGGAGAGGGGGTGTGGCGGAACCGTCCAAATTATAAGAGCTCAAGTACCATCTTAGCCGAATCAACTGGCTCCGACTCATACTTGAACCCATATAACTCCGGTAGTCCAGAAATCTCGAAGGATTTCAAACAACTTTACAACATACAGGATCGCATCGTTCAAGTACCATATTCATGAGGATATAACAGCATGATAACGAAATGGAAATTAACATCAGAGTGCGAAGACTCAAAGTTATTACAATACTGAGTTTAAATAGCGAAAGCTTAAACATGTCTTGGAAATATGACCACCATGCACGTGGTCCAAATAAAACATTGTTTTTGATAACTCACTCCTCCTTTTTCAAATACTGTGCCACCAGTAGTCTTAGTCCCGCAAAAGCAAAGGAGAAGCTTCTAGACAACCCTGCCCTGGGCCTACTCCTCATCACCCTCCACGGGATAGAGGTAGTGCTTACAATAGCCGAAGTAAACCTGGCCATGTGCAACAACGGGATAAACCCTGAGTACGGGAATGTACTCAGCTAGACTTACCTGTCTAACTGAAAATAAAGACACCAAGGATATGCAAGGATTTTGGTGCAGCTGGGAGTTTAGTTGCGGAAAAGCTCACATTAAGGAGAGTAATGTTTTAGTTAGAGAATGAGCAGTTCACTTTTAATCCAAATTCTTATTCTAGGTTTGCACCTGAACTACAACACTCACTTGAGTCTAGCAACCAATAATATAATACCATATCAGGTTAACTTATTCACATTTTAGTTGAACCTTAATGCATCACATGGAGTTGTATCGTGGTGAAGCTCGACATAGTTTCCCACTAACCGGGGGAGATGGCGACTCGAATCGAATTACAAACCAGCTCGCGAGAAACCTTTAATACAAACCCACACTTTCTCCGTCGGGTCCATGCATTGGGTCACCGCTCGATACTGTGCGCGGTGGTAATCATAGTGGTTCAAGCACGGACCGCCCAATTGGAACCTGGCGATGGCCATTCCGAGGCAGATCACATTTCCATACTAGAGGGCACGACACGGGTGAAGACCGGCCCGAACAGCGTCTAACCGGCTTCGGGATCGGGAATACATCACCGGCACACTAAGTAAAAGGGCGCTTTCAAAAATGGACGAGGGCCAACATCGATACAAACCTACACGATCCAACGGACGAGCTGTCCCAAGTTTCCACTTGTGCCTTGCCTTCCAGTTGACCGTATTTCATTACTACTCAGGTTCTTTTCTACGATAGCAAATATAGCCAACCGTGATCTGGTAAATACCCACCAGGGGTATTACGGGAACATCCTCAATTACCACGTTTATTAAGCAAACTAAGCAATTCTATATTTGAATATCTAACAGGATAACAAGGCAGGTATAATCAATAATCAAGGGATGGTAATGCAACAAGTAGGATTCAATCAACTACTATACCTAATGCATCATAGTATAAAATACTCAAGTAAATTAATTATAAAAACTGGGAGACTTATAATGCTTCGGGGCTTGCCTTGGGAGAAGACTGAGGCCTCATGAGCGGGGCACTCAGGTAGGTTAGTGTCGGAGTCGGCTGACTCGGTCTCCTTGCTGCGGGGCACCTCCTGGATCTCCGGCTGCTCGTTTGCTTCTACAAACGAACAAAATTAACTTGTTGAACAACTTTTGATATTGATGAAATATTCCCTTTATTGAAATCACAAAACAACTTAACTCCACCATTTCCTATTTATTAATTCAAAAGAGCTCATGTTTGTACAACAAGTGCTGTTTCCTGACCTCCGAAAAATGCACAAAAATTACTGCAGCTAACCTATACTAATTGGACTCCACTGTAAAAATTTCAGCAAGAAATACAATTCTAAACAGCAGATAAAAAAAGATTAAATAAACTCCCAAAAAAGTACTTTGAACTAACATTTCTTCTGAAAAGTGTCAAACAGCAGATTTTATATTTTTTCTGGCTTCTTCTACTGAAAACAACCCTACTACTGCTAAAGCATGCATATATAACTCTACACAAATTATCAAAGCTTAAACCAGATTAATGCCTTTGAACTGCAACCCTGCTGGAAAAGGGTGCACCATCCATTTCCATATTCTTTCCAGATTCTATTCAACAATTCATATTTATCAAGAAAGTTCCATGATCATAAAAGTTATATTATTTTCTGCATTATTTTTCTAAGAAAAACTCAGAAAAGCACATTTGTACTGCAACTTTGTTTTATTCCATACTACTGACCACATCTAACATTTTTCTTAGCTTTGACAAGATACACAGGGTCTACATAAATTTTCTCACATTTTATCTCTGCATATATTTATCTCAATAAATATTTTAAGAAAACAACCAAAAAAACATTTAAATCTAAACAGATACGTTTTCCATAAAAATATGCCCTCATATATTTTTCACAGATGCTATACATGACAGGGAGCATACACAAATTTTATCATAATTTAACTCAATCCGAAAACATATTAACACATTTATTTAACAGTTTGCACGTAAACTGAAATAAATAAAAACAGTATAAAGAACTGTTACCAAAAATACTTTCTTATTTTTCCCTGTTAGTTCTACTCACAAACAGATTAGCAAAACTGAAAGTACTTCATTTGGATCAATAAATCATGCTACACAAAATAAACAAGCATCTGTGGAAAAATAAAAGGAAAAGGAAAAAGCATTTGAATCTCCCGGCCAAGGCTTTGGGAACTCGGTCCATGGACCAAGCAGTGACTGACGCGCGGGACCAGTTGGTCAACCGGACCCACTTGCCAGTGAAAGCAGAGTAGGGCACGACTTTGACCGCGTGATTCTCGCCGACGGTGAGGTCGCCGGCGGTGAGGTGGGGCTTAGTGAGTTCGTCTCGACGAGGCGAACCTGATGGTGATGTTGGTTTGGCTAGTGGGTGGCCGTAGCTTGCCGGCGGTGAGCCATGATGGACGGTAGCGGTGGTGCGACACGGCTAGACCATTCCCGGCGATGACCGGTAGAATTGGAGGGTGCGTGAGGACCAGTGAGCCCTAGGGAAGGTGCTTGAGGAGTTGGTTTGGTCGGTGATGCTTCGAAGAAGCTCAACCATGTGCGCATGCCGCGGCGGCGCTAATGGCGCTCGACCGTGGTGGTGAGAGAGCTACGACACGGTAGAGTTTAGGCGGGTGGGTGTTCTCACCTTGCCTGGGCGTAGTGACGAGCGTCCGGGAAGGAGAAGGCTTGGGGTGGCGTGGTTGCGGCGGAACGAGTTCGGGCTCTCCTCGGCGGCGATGGTGGCTGAAGAGGGGCACTCCGTGGTCCGACGGCGGTGGGGTTCCAATGACGGCGAAGGCAGGAGCACTGCGTGTCCTAGATGAGGGCGGAGCGGTGTGCGAGGTGGATTGAGTGGTGGTGCTCTGGTGCGGCCGGAACGCCGGCGGTGTTCTTGTGTTGGTGTGCGGGCGTTCGGGTTTGCGCGTTTGTGTGCAGGCGTAGAGAGCGAGGGGAGCAGGCGAGCGCGAAATGGTGAATGAGGGAGGAGCGGAGCGGGTGCTCAGTTTTGCTCTTGCTCGGGCGCGCGGGCGGTCGTGGCGGGGCTCGGCGTGGCGAGCAGCGAGTGGCAGGCGCGGCAGGCGAGGCGGTGCAGGAGTGGGCGAGGGAGATCCTTGCCGTGGCGCGGGCGAAGACGATCTTGCAACGAGTGGGCGAGGCGGATTTGGGTCAGGCGCTTGCGGCCACGCGGCGTTCTCGCCGGCGTATGGCGCGGCGCGCGTGCGTGGTGCGGGAGCGGGGCGTGTCGCGGGTCTGGGCCGAAAGGCCGAAGAGGCCGGTTGGGTGGCGCTGGAAGAAAACGAGTTTCCTTTTTCTTTTTTCAAAACTTTTCCAAACTTTGACCCTTTTGAAACAACTTCAAAAACAAAAAAATAGGGTTTGACCCAAAAACAAAAGTTGCTCAAAATAATTTTCTCTACAACTTTCATATAGGACATATTTTCTGAAAATTATTTCTTTAGCCTACACATAATTAAAGCTAATTTCAAGGCTAGAATTCATTTTTGTTTCTGCATTTTTAGTTATTAATCCACACTGAATTAAGACAAAGTGTCTACATGAAAAGTGTTGTACTCATTATTCTCTATTTTATAAAATTATTTGCCAAGATAGAAATCAATTTAAACAAAAAAGTTCTATTGAACCCTAATTCCAAATAAATAAACAAAAGGCAAAACAATCATTTTAATGCACATGAGATGATGCAATGCAATGCTCATGTTACTTAGTAGCTAATGTTGTTCCTAATGCAGTGCTTGACACTAGGGTGTCACAGGGGGGAAGGGCGTCGCGGGTTGGGCCGAGCAGGCTGGGCTGGGAGGCCAGTTGCTCCTTGTTCCCTTTTTTTCATCTTTTCCTTTTCCAATTTGATTTGAATTTCAAATTGTTTCCAAATTTAAATGAGTTTGAATATCTGGTCTGGGATATGGTGTCATTACTTGATAGGCTATTTGTAAGGTTGCTTGGTCATGTGCTTTCTGTCGGTGGTACAAAAAAGGATACCCCCAATCAACGCAAACACCTGAACGCTTTATCTCCGTCTCGCCCGAGCCCTCCCAGCCAGGCCTTGGGCGAACGCTCTATCTCCGTCTCGCCTGAGCCCTCCCAGCCAGGCCTCGGGCGAACGCTCTATCTCCGTCTCGCCCGAGCCCTCCCAGCCAGGCCTCGGGCGAACGCTCTATCTCCGTCTCGCCCGAGCCCTCACAGCCAGGCCTCGGGCGAACGCTCTATCTCCGTCTCGCCCGAGCCCTCCCAGCCAGGTCTCGGGCGAACGCTCTTTCTCCGTCTCGCCCGAGCCCTCCCAGCCAGGCCTCGGGCGAACGCTCTTTCTCTGCCTCGCCCGAGCCCTCCGAGCAAGGCCTCGGGCGAGCACGATCGCTCTACGTCTCGCCCGAGCCCTCCAGGCCTTGGGCGAGCGCGCCCCTACACCTCGAGCCATAACGCACGGACCTCGAGCTGTACAGACAGCCGTACCAGCCCATACCACGCATTTAATGCCTTCACCTACTCCGGTCATGTCCACTAGTGCATAGCATGTACCACAGTGACTCGGTGTAAAGGTCAAGTCTCATTTTCACCACAAGCATGGGCAAAAGGGCACCAGTACAGCACTGTTCGGCCAAGCCATGCACTGTAACCCCTCGAGGCCGGCTACGCGCCCCTCGAGCCCTGCACTGTAACACCTCGAGGCCGGCTCCGCGCCCCTCGAGCCCCCGTGGCACCACCTCGAGGCCGGCTCCGCGCCCTTCGAGCCCTGACTACTTTCATGCTATTGGAGGACAGGTACCCCAAGACCCGGAGGGACCCCGTCGCGTCCTGTACATTCCGGGATGGGTGCGGTACGGCTCCCACCTTGCCGCGCCACCACGTCCGCGCCCGGGATGGAGGCCACGCTTCAAGGACGCCTCAACAGCAACGCCCACGTCGGCTACAATGTCTTCGACAAGACAGGATTCCTACCCTGCTTCGTATTGGGCGCCGTACGCCCCGACACTTGTAAAACCCCTGTGTAACCCTGGCCTCCCCTTGCCCTATAAAAGGGGACGCCAGGGCCCTCATTCGCATGTGGACAACACGTTAGAGCGCCTTACACCTATACACTTAAGTCCGGACCCCGGTCCACGCTCATAGAGCTTGTATTCTCCCCTGTACAAGCACTTAGGTGCAAGTAATACAAGAACATCCCCCCCGCTGGACGTAGGGCCTTCTTTGCCCGAACCAGGATAAATCCTTGTGTCCTCTTGCATCACCATCCAGGAAGAGAAGCACGCGATCATATCACTCGTTGGTGTGATACCCCCGGGTACGAAACACCGACAGTTGGCGCGCCAGGTAGGGGACTTCGCGTGTCCGAGCCGATTTCTCGTTGATTCCTGGATGGCTTCATCCCCTCTTCCGTTCTCGGCTGGTGCCATCGTCTGGTTCGGGAGCCTTGAGTTCCTGGCCACAGGCAACGGCAACGAGCTGACTCTGCTCTCCACGGAGGGCCCGAGCGGAGGGCGTGTCACGCCACCCCGCGCGGGGGGCGTGACGCGTCACCCGCACCACCACACGTCGCCACATCGCGAGCGGCGCCGTCGTCACCGTCGTCGCCGGGCGCAGGCGGTGCCCGCGGCAAACACCCACGCCCCCGTAGCCGGTGCAGGGTCCCCGAGGGGGAACCAGCCCGGCGCGCGGCCGGAGACCTCCAGGGCGCACCCGCCCACCTAGCGACTTCGCATTCATCATGCGTACGGACCAGGAACCAGGCCAGAGGCCTCCGAGCCGTGCGCCGTCGACGCCACTCAGCCTCCTCCCGCACGGGTCGCGCCGCGCTCGACGCCAACGGTTCCCGGTCGGCCTCGACAGCTCTGCGGCTGTATACGCCCACCGCCTCGACGAGCGCCATCAGGACCGGACGGTGGCGGACCGGAAGCAGCGTTCGGGCGCGCTGCTGCAGGCCATGGCCATCCTGGACATCGTCCTCCCCGCGTGCGTCGACCGCGACTTCTCGCGAGCCTTCGAGCCACCTCGGCGAGCCACCGTCAGAGAATGGTACCGCGAGCTGCGGTCCCAGCATCGGCCAAGGCGGCGTGCCGTCAACAGCTCCGACTCCGACGAATACGACTACCACGACTCCGACCTCTGGGATCCCACCAGGGAGTGCTTCCAACTCGAGGGAGTCGTATGCGATACCGAGGACGAAGGCGACGACGACAGGCCGGCGCTCGACCTAGAGGGACCTAGCGACGTGGCCGCGGCAGGCGGATCACGTGTTCTGGGAAGGGACGAACCTCCAGCACCGGTTGTACCGCCTCAGCACGACGACGGCCGGGCGGTGCAACTCGCACAAGTGCAAGAGGCAATCACCAAAGCCGAGGAAGAACGGCGACACCTGCTGCAGCTCCGGCAAACCCTGATGCAGGAACCACCCCAGCCCCGAGGAGCCGGAGCTCGAGGCCGGGCTCGAGAGGTCCACCGGCGGATCCTCGAGGATGGGGCACCAGCACGCCCTGAGGTATGTTTCCCGCGAGCCAGGCAGAACGTGGTGGCGGCGGCTATGATGCTCCGTGACCTGCCCGCCGTCTCCAACCCCGACGCCAGGCGCATGCTCGGAGAAATGAAAAACCTCCTCGAGACAGCCGCGGTACAGCAGGCCGAGAGCTCGGCGTCACGCCGACGCGGAGCAGCCTCGGGGAGACCGGCGGACACGCCCCGCGACGCTCGCGAGGCATCCGTCCACCAGCCGGACGCCTCTCGAGCTAGGCCAGTCCGCGAACGGATCGTCGACAACCGGCCACCTCGAGACCCCAACGACGCCCGCAACGACATCAACCGACGGCGCAAGGACAAGGGGGCCCAAGAGCGTGGCTATAGCGCCCATCGAGGGGGGCGCTACGACAGCGACGAGGACCGGCAGGTCCTCGAGCCCCCGGGCCCCAGAGTCTTCAGCCGGGCCATCCGCAGCTCAACCCTCCCCGACCGCTTCCGACCGCCGACCAACATCGTGAAGTATGACGGGGAGGTCGAGCCCAAGCTCTGGCTCTCGGACTTCCGCCTTGGCTGCCAACTGGGCGGAGCGAAGAACGACGACCGCGTGATCATACGTCAACTCCCACTTTACCTCTCGGACACCGCCCGCCGGTGGCTCGAGGGGCTCCCGCTGGATCGGATCCATGACTGGGCCGACCTAGTTAGGGTCTTCGACGGGAATTTCAAGGGGACCTGCGTGCGTCCAGGCAACCCCTGGGACCTACGGCGTTGCAGGCAGGCGGCGGACGAGCCCCTCCGCGACTTTGCTCGACGGTTCTCGAAGCAGCGTCTCGAGCTCCCCCACGTCCCTGACGAGGACGTCATCTCAGCGTTCCTCGCGGGCACGACATGCCAAGAGCTTGTTCAGGAGCTAGGACGCTACCGTCCCGGGACGGTCGAGGACCTGATGGATCGCGTCACCAGCTTTGCTTCGGGCGACGAAGCAGTGGGGGCCTTCTTTGGCCGTTCCACGGACAAAGGCAAGGCGGTGATCGCGCCGGAGGGCTCCAACAAGGGCAACGACGCCAAGAACGACAACAATGACGGCAACAAAAGGAAGAAAAACAAACGCAAGGGCCAGAAGGCGAAGCGTGGCGCCGATGACGACGACGACAAAGAGGTGCTCGCGGGCTCCCTCGAGCCTAAGAAGCCCCGAGGACCCCCTGACGGGGCTGTCTTCGACCAGATGCTCGAGGATCCCTGCACCTACCACAGGGGCCCCGTAAACCACAAGTTGAAAGACTGCCGACTGTTGAAGGGCTACTACTCCAAGCTCGGCGGTAAGAGGGAAGACGCGCCTAAGGGAAAGGATACCGATCGACGCGGCGGCAGGAACGCAGATGGCGACTTCCCCCCGGTGCGCGACTGCTACATGATCTACGTGGGGCCGACCGTCGGGCTCTCAGCTCGAGAAAGAAAGAAGGAGCGCCGGGAAATCTTTTCGCTTGGCCACGACGCCCCCCGGTATCTTGACTGGTCCGATGCGCCAATCACGTTCGACCGTGACGACCATCCGGACCGTGTCATAAACCCGGGGGCTTACCCTCTCGTCGTCGACCCCATCATAGTCGACGTTCGGTTCTCCAAGGTGTTGATGGATGGGGGCTCGAGCCTCAACATCATATACCTCGAGACCCTCGACCTCCTGGGGATTTCAGAGGGACAGCTCCGACCCAGTGTCGGGGGGTTCCACGGAGTAGTACCAGGAAAGAAGGCCCACCCCCTCGAGCGCATCGACCTGCCGGTTTGCTTCGGCACGCCGGCAAACTTCCGTCAGGAAACGCTCACCTTCGAGGTGGTCGGCTTCCAAGGGACCTACCACGCCATCATCGGTCGGCCAGGCTACGCCAAGTTCATGGCGATTCCTAACTACACGTACTTGAAGCTCAAGATGCCGGGGCCAAAAGGGGTCATCACCGTTGACACCTCCTACGAGCACGCATACCACTGCGACGTGGAGTGCGTCGAGCGGGGGGAGGCCAACGTCCACCTCGACTCGCTCGAGGCCTTGGCAGCTCTGGCCACCGAGGGGGCCCCAGAAGCAAAGCGTCACGCCGGCACCTTCGAGTCGGCTGAGCACACCAAGCAAATACCCGTCGACCCGACCTCGGCCAATGGCTAGACGCTGACCATCAGTACCAGCCTCGAGCCCAAATAGGAAGCAGTGCTCGTCGACTTACTCCGCGCGAACATCGACATGTTTGCGTGGAACCCCTCGGACATGCCGGGCATACCGAGGGAAGTCGCCGAGCACGCCTTGGAGATCCAGGCCGGGTCCAGACCGGTGAAGCAACGCCTGCGCCGCTTCGACGAGGAAAAGCGCAGGATCATGGGCGAGGAGGTGCACAAGCTTTTGGCGGCCGGATTCATCAAGGAGGTATTTCACCCAGAGTGGCTAGCTAACCCTGTACTAGTTAGGAAAAAGAATGGAAAAATGCGGATGTGTGTAGATTACACTGGTCTGAATAAAGCATGTCCAAAAGTTCCATTTCCTTTACCTAGAATTGACCAGATCGTTGATTCCACTGCTGGGTGCGAAGTGCTTTCGTTCCTTGATGCGTATTCCGGCTACCACCAAATTAGGATGAGAAAATCCGACGAACTCGCAACCTCTTTTATCACGCCATTTGGTATGTATTGCTATGTTACGATGCCCTTCGGCCTGCAAAACGTCGGGGCAACGTACCAGCGATGTATGCAGCACATCTTTGGTGAGCACATAGGCAAGACCGTCGAGGCCTACGTCGATGACATCGTGGTTAAAACTAAAAAAGTTGGGAACCTCATTAGCGACCTCGAGACCACGTTCGAGTGCCTCCGGGCCAAGAATGTGAAGCTCAACCCCGAGAAGTGTGTCTTTGGTGTGCCTCGAGGCATGCTACTTGGCTACATCGTCTCACAACGGGGGATCGAGGCAAACCCTGAAAAAATCTCAGCAGTCACGAGGATGGGCCCGATTCGTGACCTCAAGGGTGTGTAGAAAGTGACAGGCTGCCTAGCCGCTCTCAGTAGATTCATCTCGAGGCTGGGGGAAAAAGCACTACCCCTCTACCGCCTGCTAAAAAAGACGGAACACTTTGCGTGGACCGCCGAAGCCGAGGAGGCCTTAACCAAGTTGAAGGGGTTGCTGACTTCTGCACCAATTCTCGTGCCCCCGCGACCAGCCGAAGGTCGCGACTCCCCCGAGCCCCTCCTCCTCTATGTGGCCGCAACCACTCAGGTGGTTAGCGCGGTCATAGCCGTCGAGAGGCACGAGGAGGGTCATGCATTGCCGGTCCAACGACCGGTATACTTCACCAGTGAGGTACTCTCCGAGGCCAAGGTCCGGTATCCGCACATCCAGAAGCTGCTCTACGGCATCATCGTCACAAGGCGCAAGCTCCAGCACTACTTCCTCGCTCATCCCGTGACGGTGGTGTCGTCCTTCCCCCTCGGAGAGATCGTCAACAATCGGGAGGCCACGGGGCGCATCGCCAAGTGGTCCGCCGAACTAATGGGGGAGACCATCACCTATGCCCGCGAAAGGCCATCAAGTCGCAAGCGTTGGCGGACTTCGTTGCTGAATGGACCGACACTCAGCTCCCGCCGGCACAGATTCAAGCCGAGCTCTGGACCATGTACTTCGATGGATCCCTCACGAAGACGGGGGCAGGCGCAGGCCTGCTTTCATCTCACCCCTCGGAGTACACATGCGCTACCTGCTACGCTTGCACTTCCCCGCCTCCAACAACGTCGCCGAGTACGAGGCCCTCGTCAATGGGCTGCGCATCGCCCTCGAGCTCGGGGTCCGACGCCTCGACGCCCGAGGAGACTCGCAGCTCGTCATCAACCAGGTTATGAAGGCTTCAAGCTGCATCGATCCCAAGATGGAGGCATACTGCGGGGAGGTGCGCAAGCTGGAAGACAAGTTTTACGGCCTCGAGCTCAACCACATAGCTCGAAAGTACAACGAGGCCGCAGACGAGCTGGCAAAGTTGGCGTCCACGCGCGGCACGGTACCGCCAGACGTCTTCTCGAGGGACGTCTTCGAGCCATCCGTCGAAATCGACCCGGGGGCTGGCCCCTCGACGCCACCCTCGAGCAAGACACGGGGGCTCGACTCTCAACGCCACCCCTCGAGAAGGACCCCTCGACGTCCGCGGAGGCGATGCAGGTCGACGCACACGCCTCTTCTTCATCACGGCCCCTCGACTGGCGGACGCCCTACCTCGACTACCTGACGCAAGGCGAGCTACCAGAAGACAAGACGGAGGCCCGACGCATCGCTCGGAGGGCCAAGACCTACGTCATCTACGGCGACGAACGGGAGCTATACCGACGAAGTCCGACTGGGATCCTTCAACGCTGCATCCCACTCGAGGAAGGGCGCAAGCTCCTCGACGATATGCACTCGGGGGCTTGCGGCCACCACGCAGCGCCGAGGGCCCTGGTTGGGAACGCCTTCCGTCAAGGCTTCTATTGGCCGACCGCCATTGGGGACGCCAAGCGTTTGGTCCAAGCGTGCCATGGGTGTCAATTCTACGCCAAGCAAACGCACCAGCCCGCACACGCCCTGCAGATGATCCCAATCACTTGGCCATTTGCCGTTTGGGGGCTCGACCTTGTGGGTCCCCTCAAAAGGACAAGTGGAGGGTACACACACATGCTCGTGGCCGTCGACAAGTTCACCAAGTGGATCGAGGCTAAGCCGATAGGAGACCCCACCTCCGAGAGGGCTGTCGAGTTCATCGCCAACATCATGTACCGGTTCGGGGTGCCTAATGTCATCATCACCGACAATGGCACCCAATTCACGGGCAAAAAGTTCACCAACTTCTGCGATGACAACAACATTCGCGTAACCTGGGCCTCGGTCGCATACCCCCAATGCAACGGGCAGGTCGAGCGCGCCAACGGCATGATACTCCATGGGCTGAAGCCGAGGCTGTTCAAGACCCTCAAGAATTTCGGAAAGGGGTGGGCTACAGAACTCCCCTCGGTGCTGTGGGGCCTCAGGACTACGCCGAGTCGAGCCACCGGGTTCACTCCGTTTTTCCTAACCTACGGCGCCGAGGCCGTCTTACCTACGGACCTCGAGTACGGCTCACCTCGACTTCGAGCCTACAACGAGCAAACCAGCGACGAAAGGCTCGCCAACGCCAAGGACCAGCTCGAGGAGGCCCGAGACGTGGCGCTCATCAACTCTGCACGCTACCAGCAAACACTTCGATGCTACCACGACAAGCACGTGCGCAAAAGGGACCTGGCGGTGGGGGACCTCGTGCTTCGACGGCTGCAAGATAATCGAGGGCGCCATAAGCTCACCCCTCCGTGGGAAGGCCCATACACCGTGGCCGAAGTGCTCAAGCCAGGAACATACAAGCTCTACGACGACCAAGGCAGGATCCTGGCGAACGCGTGGAACATATCTCAGCTACGTCGCTTCTACCCTTAAAGGCCTCGAGGCCTTGTTCATTTTATCACTTTGTACAAACACATATCTCATGTTGCTTCGCATCTTAAGGTAGCCTCGACCCTGCTTTGCTCAGGGTCAAGCCTCCCTCGGGGGCTGACGGGGGGGCCTCCCCCCAGACTCCGGAAAAAATGCGCGTTTCTTTTTCAAAAATTTTGACCCTCGTCTCGACTCCGCCTCGAGTGAACTAGCGACGTCTAAATCTAAAGTACCTCGAGCCTCCAGGTCGGGGGGCGTCGACGTAGACGGCCACCTACGCCCCGGGCTACGGTGCCCTACCTACGCCTCCCTCGAGGGGCTCGCGACGTATCGAAGGAACACAGACTAAGTTAGCAGAAACTCGAGCTTGCGACAAAGAGAAGTGGTCAAACGCATTTGAAAGGAAAACAACCCCTTTAAACAAACAAGTCATATATACATTCGGGTCTCGACGTACCCTCATTCACGTCATAAAATTCTTACAAGGGCCTCGCGCCCAAATTTGGCGCGCAGGCCTAGTCTTCGTCGGTGCGGTACTCCTCCCGAGGTCCTCCGCGGCGGGCTCAACCTCGACGCCCGAGCTCGAAGGAGGAGGGCTCCCGACACCGCTGCTGGCGTCAGGAGGCAGCACGTCCTCCTCGAAGATCTTCGCGAGCGACGTCCCCGGCCTCTCCATCTTCTCCAAAATTTTGTCGACACGGCGGTTGTTCCACTCCTCATCCTTCCCCTCGATCTCGATGAAGCCATTCGCGACAACGTGGACCGGGAAGCGGAAGCGGAAAACGGACGCGCGAACGACCGCGAGTGTCTGCTTGACGCCGTGATGGAGAGCTTGCCGGACACGGTCCCGCGCGGCTGCGTCGAAGAAGCACAAGGCGTCGACCAAGGCATCGCCCGAGCCACGCACCTTCTGCCGCGGTCACAGGAGGAGCACCCCACATGGGGCCGAGCCGGTCGAGAGAGGTGCGAGCCCGCTCCGCCACCATCGTCTCGTCTTGGAGTTGGTCCAAGAGAGCCTCATTCGTCCCACGGAGCTCCTCGACCGTCTTCTCGACCCCTGCGCAACAAACGAGGAAGAGTGAGACTGCGGACGTAGCGAAAAACTTCGAGACCCAAACAAGGACAAGGTGTAAGCCTCACCATCGCAATGTTGACCCAGTGCGGCGAGGTCGCTGGTAAGGCCCTCAGCGCGCTGCTCGAGCCTGCGCTTCTCGGCCAGCATGAGGAGCCTCTCGGACCTAAGCTCCTCGATCAGCCTGCCCACCTCCGCCAGGGCCAGATCCTTCGGATCACCTCCTGCCGCGCCGCCCCCTCGGCAGCTCGGGCGGTGGCGGCACCACTCTCGGCGTCTTCGGCCTCTTTTCTTGCCGCCTCCGCTGCGGTTCGGGCGGTGGCGGCCTCGCTTCGGGCGTTAGCGCCTCCTGCTTCGCCGCCTCGGCTTCAGCCGGGCGGAGGCGGCCTCGCTTCGCGCGTCCGCGGCCTCCTTCCTCGACGCCTCGAGAGCGGCGGTGGCCTCCTCCTTGGATCGAGCGACCTCACCTCGAGCCGCCCGGACCTCCGCTCCGCCTCGTTGAGCCGGCTCGCCATTTGGGCGTTCCGGCTCAGCTCCGCGCGGAGATCTTGAAGCTCCGCCTCAGCCCGCGCGAGGGCGGCTGACACCTGTGCGGACCGGCCCGCCTCCTCGGAGCAGGACCGCTCCGCCTCCGCCATAAGCTCGGCCACCTCCCGGAAGATGGACCGCACCTCGCGCGGGGCCCCCCGCTGGACCGGTGCTCGACGGAGACCATGGCGAGGGACGGGCTCGGCGCATCGGGAACGGCCACGGCCATCCTGGCCGGTCAAGCTCGATGTCGGGCAGATCCTTCTCCGCCCCCGAGCTGCCCCG
>CM019824.1:96774286-96802202 GCA_009763385.1 Coix lacryma-jobi var. lacryma-jobi
ATGAACCACCAAGTTCCTAAAAGAGCGAGCTTGGCGCAAGCGTTTGGCACGCCGATAGCAAAAGCATTCTTCATGCCCATCTTTCTCACAAAAAGAGCAACGATACAAACGCCTACTGCAAGGCACACCATTCTCCGATAAGTTAGAAGTCCCTTGGGACTTAGAACAAGAAGCATCAACAACCATCTTGGTGTCAACGCTAGGAGCACACGTGCCGTGGGAAAGGCTACGCAGCTTCCTAAACGCCTTAGCTCGAATACGTCGCTCGTGTTTGACACAGCGGAAACAAAAATCGAATGAGTGTCCATCCTTCTTGCAAAAGGTGCAATGGAAAACCGGATTGGGAGCACGAGTCCCAAAAATATGAGAAGCACCCTTATCAAGAGAAGTCCCTTGGACATCATCCAAAGAAACAACAAGGTTAGGAGTAGCTATGAAAAAGCTATCTGAAACCTTGACACTAGTGCTAACGTCAAGAGACTCACGCGCAACACAAGAACTCAACTCCGGTTGCAAAGATGCAGACTTGGAAACATCAACATCGGAGTTGGAAGAAATGCGTGACTCAAATGACTTAGCACAAAGACTCTTGCATCTTTTGGCCAAAACCTCATTTTGAAACATGAGGCGATCACAAGTACCACATGGAGCATTTTTCAAATTTTCCATCTCCTTTCTAATGCACTCGGCATATGTGGTACGCAAGAGTTCAATTTCCTTCTCAAGGTTGGCACTCATATCATTGTGCTCAACCAACTTGGCGCTCATATCATCGCGCAAAACTTTCAAAGTCAACACTTCTTTTTCCAAATCAATGATGATGTGCACATGAAATCGGTGGAAGAAACAACACCATTCACATCAAGCAAAGAATCATGAATGGCACAAGAAGTAAGGCATGCATTTTTATTCAAAGAGCACAAGCTACAAGGCCTAGCATTTATCTCAATAATTTCAGCCCTAGCATGCTCAAGTTCATCTACACATGTAGTGTGAGTCAATTTTAGTTTATTAATTTCAGCATGTAAAGACTCACAAGAAACATGGTAAAGAAGCTTTTGACCTAAGCAAGACTATTTCAGATTTAGCATAAACAAGATCCTTGCGCAAGTCAAAGCATACAAGACATGGTATGAAAGCATTTGATTTTAACATTTCATTTTCAGATTTTAAGCTAGCAAGAGAAAAGCATAGCTCATCATTCTTCCTAACCATGTCACTACAAGAGTGCAAGGTAAAGATGCACTAGACTTCCAATGAAAAAGCCACATTTTAACCTAGCAATAGAGCATTTCAACTTCTTGATCTTTTTATGCAAGGTATCACAAAGCTCATCATATCTAATGTTATCATCACACACGCTTCAAATCGTTGGGACAAAATCCCAAGACTAGCAACAAGTGTACCTTTCTTGGCCTTGCCAAGTTCACGTATACGATCCTCCGTCGAATGCTCATCATCTCCCAGGAAGTCCAGCAAAGCATCCATCTCACGTTCCGCCTCAAGAGCCGCACTCCTCCTTCTCACCAAAATGTCGTCCTCGATCACATGTCCAAGACTCAAACCTGAGGACAAAGGTACACTAGAAGAAGAACTTGGTGCCATTTCTAAAAGCACTGTTAGTGTTAGCAAAACAAAAGCTCCACACCTCGGCAAACCACGTCGGAAGCAAAACCACTCTAAAAGGTCGCCTTCGCGGATCCGGAACCGGTTAAGGTAGAGAGATCCTTAACTGGCTCCGATACCAATTGAAGGACCGAAATGGCGACCAGAGGGGAGTGAATGGGAGCCTCAAAATTTTCACGAAATAAATTTCGGCCGCTGTCCCAAAATCACCGCCAATCACCAGCACAAAACACTGTGATGTCCACGACCCAACGAGTGGGTGGATGTTCCCTAGGAACACAGCGTGACACCACAACAAGCGCAAGCCATTCTCTAACCGAAGGACAGAAAATGAGATACTCCACTTCTATGAGGAAGAAGTGAGTTTCCGAATCTAAGATAGTCAAGTCAATTGATGACGAGAGTACCTAGATAAAATCCTTGGAACGAAGTCAACACAAAAATCGGTAAGCGAATCGGAGCTCAAACGAACACAAAACAACTAGCCAAAACAATGGACCGAAAATTCTAATCTGCTGAAAACATCGTGCAAGAATTAAAATTGCAGCATCTAGAAAATAATTGAGACGGAAAATCTATGATAAATGTGAGTGCTGTAGCAGTCCCTGCACCCTGTACAAAATCCAGCAAGTGAACGACCAAACTGCTTGCTGTCCTGTTGCTGGTTGCACGAGCTAGCGATGCTGCACTTGGAGATGAGAGAACTGAGAAAACAAGTGCAAAGATTGAACTTGGGGTCTGCACCAAGCCAAGGACCAGAGCACAGCAAACAAGCAGCAGGAAAGAGATCCTTGGGAAGCAGCTGTGCAGCAGGGTGGCCAGCGAGGTCGAGCGGACACCTGGGCTGGAAGGCGCTGCCTGTCTGCTGCACAAGAGTGGCTAGAGCGCTGGGCTCGAAGGCCGAATGCTGCACGGCACGCGCTGGTCCTCCTGTGCAGCCCTGTTTGCAAGCAAGAACAGCGGACGCTATTAGCACGGACAGAAGAGTAGCGACCACAAGGATCGAAGAACGCGTGGGTCTGCTCACGCAAAAACGAGAGGGAGCGAACAGGGAGAAATAAAATTGGCAGCCAAAAACTCAACGAAAAATCCATCGAAAAATCACAGGCCATCTATGACATGTATAGAACCTATTCGCAAAAGATCATCGTTTGAGATTGACACAAACTCTATAAATTTCAGATCACGTTCAAGAACACCAAAAAGATACCCGAAAATAAAATCGCCGATTTCTCCGTGCTCGAGTGGAATTGGATCAATTCATTTGAGGAATAGCTTCATCACTTGTCATAGCACGAATCAACGCAAAAAGAACGAACCAAATCGGTCAAGAATCGATGTACAAAAATCCGCCCAAAAATAGCTGCGAAAATCACAGAAAATAGAAAAATTCAGATTTAGAGAGGGGAACAAGTGGAGCACGAATTTGATCGTTGGATTAGCTCAAGATGAAGGATTGTATTAGCTCGTGGTGTTGGGTTACAAGCCACTCCTCGCAACAACAAAGCGTGGATGACGAAAAGCTCAAGAACAAGAGCCACTCCTCCTCTAACCCTAGCCTCCTCTCAAATGAACAAAAAGAGAGTGACACCTCCATGGATGGGCTGCCCTAACCAGCCCCCTTTATATATATAGGCGCACGTCCGCAGACCAAAACGTCCTCTCATGAAGTACTCAACCCAAATACCCCCAGGGGTAAAACTGTCCAACCCTAGCAGTTTTCATCTGACGGCCACGCGCCTTCCATCCTTCGCTTCGCCTCGACGCAAGCTCCAGGATGCCGCCACGTGCCATCACCGTCAACCGCCGCGCCTTCTCACCGATAGCTTCGCCGCAACGCAAGCCTCTCGGTGCCGCCACGCGTCGACCGTCCTTTTGGACCTTGCCCCGGTTTTGAGGCCCAAACCGGTAAACCTGCCAGCCCAGGTTTTGAGGCCCAAACCTGGAAACCGTCCACCCCGAGTTTTGAGGCCCAAACTCGGAAATCGGCCACCCGAGTTTGGAGGCCCAAACTCGGAAACCGTCGAGGTAGCTTTTTGAGGCTCAGCTACCGAACCCGCGCCGTAGACGGGATGTGGTTCGCACACCCCGACCACCGGCACCGATGCCGATGCATGTCCAGCCTCCACGCCGGGCACAACGCCTTCGCCTTCCTTCTTGACTCGGCCGACGACACTTGCGCCGCATGCAAGCCCATGTCCGACTTCACGCCAAGTGCCACGACGCCATCGTCTTCCTCCCGACTCAGCTGATGCACCGCACATCCCCATGTGCTCTCGCTCGCCGATGCCACGTGCCAGCTACCACAACTGGTCCTCTAGCCCTCTGGTCCGTCAGTCCAAGCCTCACGTCCGTCCTTCACCGCTCTGGGTACATCGGCATGGCACGTCCGCCGCACGGCACGCCCATCCTTCACCGCTCCCGGTCCGTCGGTACGATACGTCTCTACTTGACCTTCACCTCGCCATCGACCACTGTATCCGAGCTCAACACCTGCACATCAACACAGCCAAGAGACATATGTTGCACACGCACACCAACACAGAAACACCACAACTCAACGCCACCAGTTAGTCATAAGCATTAAGCACATAGCGAGATAATGACTCAAGCGGGAAAAGCCTCAAACCTTCCTCATCAATGTCAATCATTCATCATATATGTTCTCAGCCGAAGCATATGGAACCTTACTCATGCGCTCTCGCTCATCAGATGTCGAAGGACACTGTTTCTCGCTAAAGCGCATGCCATGTGATATAGGCAAGAACCCTTTCTTGGACTGTTCCATGTTGAACCGCTTCAACACCTTGTCAATGTACGTTGCTTGGCTTAATCCTATTAGCCTCTTTGACCTATCTCTATAGATCTTAATGCCCAGAATATATGTTGCTTCTCCCAAATCCTTCATAGAAAAACTGTTATTCAGTGAAGTCTTTACGGTTTGCAACATCGGAATGTCATTCCTAATCAATAATAGTCATCTACATACAAGATTAGAAACACAACAGCGCTCCCACTTTCCTTCTTGTAAACACAAGGTTCTTCTTCACTTTGACGGAAGCCAAACCCTTTGACCACCTCATCAAAGCGAATATTCCAACTCCGAGATGCTTGCTTTAATCCATAAATAGATTTCTTAAGCTTGCATATTTTTCCAGCATTGCTAGGATCAACAAAACCTTCGGGCTGTATCATATACACGTCCTCTTCCAAATTTCCATTTAGAAAGGCTATTTTAACATCCATCTGCCATATCTCATAGTCGTAATTGGCAGCAATTGCTAGAATGATCCGGATAGATTTAAGCATCGCTACCGGCGAGAAAGTCTCGTCGTAGTCAACTCCTTGAACTTGACGAAAACCTTTTGCGACAAGTCTAGCTTTATAAACTTGGACGTTTCCATCCATATCCTTTTTCCTTTTATAGATCCATTTGCACTCTATGGGTCTTACCCCATCAGGCGGGTCAACCAAGTTCCAAACTTGATTGGCTCCCATGGAATCTATCTCAGATCTCATGGCACTATGCCATTTCTCGGAATCAAGGTCCATCATTGCCTCGGCATAAGTTGCAGGTTCGTCATCGTCTAATAATAACACATCCCTATGCAACTCACGGATTCTTGCCGACCTTCGTGGTTGGGGCGAGGTGTCTGTTGCCACAGGTAGCTCAACTTGTTCTGCTACAGTAGCATCACTCGTGGAGTCAATCCCTGTTGGCTCATCCTGAACTTCTTCAAGATACACCTTCTGCCCTCTCATGTCTCTTTTGAGAAACTCTTTCTCTAAGAAACACCGTTTCGAGCAACAACACTTTGCCCTCTGAGCGGTTGTAGAAGTAATACCCTAAAGTTTCCTTTGGGTATCCCACGAAAAAGCACTTGTCTGACTTGGGTGCTAGTTTATCTGATATAAGTCGTTTGACATAAACTTCACAACCCCAAATCTTTAGAAAAGACAAACTGGGACTCTTACCAGTCAACATCTCATATGGTGTCTTAACTAAGGACTTAGACGGTACCCTATTTAATGTGAAAGCGGCTGTTTCTAGAGCGTATCCCCAAAATGATAAAGGAAGGTCTGACTGGCTCATCATAGACCGAACCATGTCTAACAGAGTTCGGTTACGTCGCTCAGACACGCCGTTTCTCTGAGGCGTTCTGGGTGGCGTAAGTTGCGGAACAATTCTGCAACTCTTAAGATGATTGCTAAACTCATGGCTCAAATATTCGCCTCCACGATCAGATCGCAAAGCCTTAATTTTCTTGCCACGTTGATTCTCTACCTCATTCTAAAATTCTTTGAACTTTTCAAATGTTTCAGATTTATGCTTCATCAGATAGACATAGCCATATTTGCTAAAATCATCAGTGAAGGTTATGAAGTATTGGAATCCGCCTCTAGCTGTCGTACTCATTGGTCCGCATACATCAGTATGTACAAGTTCCAACAAGTCAGACGCCCTCTCAGGAAAACCTGTGAAAGGCGACTTGGTCATCTTGCCCAACAAACAAGCCTCGTATGTCTCGTATGATTCAAAATTAAACGAAGTTAGAAACCCATCAGCATGGAGCTTCTTCATGCGATTCTCACTTATATGACCCAAACGACAATGCCACATATAGGTAGGGTTTATGTAACACCTCTGGTGTTTAAGCATGTAATTAACTTGACATATCATCTTTAGCATCATTAATCATCTTGATCATGATTTCATGTGTATGCATTTGCTTAGTGTATCATTTTATGTGATGTACCTCTATTGCAAAAACCCTTTTTAGCCCACTTCTTCCTATAGGGGCAACATGGTAATTTCACCTCTGTGCCTAGTTCTATGTAATTCTTGTTCAAATTAGTGTCCTGATGTTTGTTGCTTTGATCAAGTTCAAAAATCAGATTTGATTTAAATTTCCTTTTTGCAAAACCCTAAAATCCCAAATCCTGGATTTATTCCCTTTTTAATAACTTTTTCAAAATTCAAAATTTTGAGTTGATTCAAAAAGCAAAGTTGTGAATCTGACCTAGAGGAACAACTTTGGTATTTACAGATTTCCATGTTTCTATATAAAATTTGGAGTAATTTCAAATTCATTCAAATTCCAGTTTTTGTCCCCTTTTTAGTTTTAAAAAGTTAATAAAAAACTATTGAGTTTCAGAAAAAGTGTAGAATAGCAAAGTTGTAGGTTTTGACAAATGGAACAACTTTCATTTATAAAGATTTTCAAGTTTTAGTTTGAAATCCAAAGTAATTTTTATTTGAATCAAATTTGAAAAGTGTTCCCTTTTCTGTTTTTGAATGTAGTTCAAAAACTATTTGAAATTTGAAAATGTTCATATTGACAAAGTTGTAGATCTCTTTTTTATGAACAACTTTGGTATTTTGAGTTTTTGTCGCACAGTTCAAATTTTGGGAGATTTTTGCAAAATACAAAGTTCAGCCAAAAGTCAAACCCTAAGACCTAGCCTGTTCATCTTCCACCTACAGCTAGGGGGCCCCGGCCATGGCCGCGCGACAGCGCCGCCTGCGCCACGCGCGCCTGGCAGCCGCACGCCGCCCCCGACTTGTCGCCCGCCCCGCGACAGCTCTTTCGCACCCGCACGCGCACAGTTGACCTCCGCCCCGTCCCCCACTGTTTCCCGCGCGTCGCCGCCGCGTGGCCGTCGCCGGCGAACGCACGCCCGAGCCCCGGCTGCACACGCCAGCTCGACCGCCAGAGCGCAATCGAGTGCGCACGCCCCCCAAACCTTACCCGCGTAGCCCCGAGGTCTCTACCGTCCCATAGCCACGGCTATATAAGCCGCCGGAGCTTCGACCTCCGCATCCACCTCCGCCACCGTGGCCAGACTACTCCAGACACTCCGCCTCTCCACCAGCTAGCCCGAAAGCTCCGCCGTGAGCTCGTGAAGCTTTCCCACCCTTCAATTTCACCTTCCCCGCCTCCGTTTGCCCGGCGTAACTCCATCTTCCCAATCTCCGACGGTACCCCGGCGAACTCGGGTTCGTCAAATACTTCCCCTCCGGCCACAGTACCTTCTCCCGCCCGACCCCCTGTCGTGTTCCTCGGTTTCGCGCGACTCTAACCCGGCCCTTGCGGTCGCGTATGCTGCGCAGGACCGCCGGATCGCCGGCGCCGCCGCTGTCGTCTTCTCCCTCGAGCGTGCCGAGCCTCACCCTCGAGCACAAGCCGAGTCTCACCTCGAGCAAAAGCCGAGCCTCACCCTCGAGAACGAGTCGAGCCTCACCCTCGAGCCCTGCCTCCGACACGTGGTAAGCATCCGAGCCTTCGGTCTCTGATTCCTCTCCGCTTCGCCCGAGCCCAAGCCTCGGCGACGCATGCTCTCCGCCTCGCCCGAGTCCGGCCTCGGACTGAGGCTCACTTCTCCGTTTCGCCCGAGCCCCGCGACTCGCCGAGCCCGGCCTAGAAGGAGCACAGTGCTCTTCTCTTTTTCTGAGAGTTGTGAATAGTGTTTTTTTTTCTTTTTTGTATGATTTTCTGTGTGCATCCAAAAATTCTGAAATTTTTGTGGTAGACTCTTTATGCTCTGGAGTATTTTATAAAAATATCAAACTTGAGTTTTGTGCAAAAATTTGAAAATGTAAAATTCCCCTTTTAATTGAAAAATGAAGGTTTTGGTATTTCTGGAGAGTGATTTATAACTCCGAAAATCATGAGACAAATTTTTGTGAGCTTCTTCTGCCATGTTTAGTCTCTGGTAAAATTTTGAAGTCTTTTGGAACAAGTTGATTTTTGAGCATTTATTTTAATTGTTAAATAGTGCCTTTTGCTAATTAAAGTCTGATTTTATTTGAGCACCTTAATGACCTCCAAAAATTATGAAATTTGTTTTGCAATCTATCTACACCATAATGAACTTATGTGGTTAATTTGGTAATTTTTGGAGCAACTTCATAAAATGACCTTTTAAATAAATTAGGAAAAATAGAAAAGATGGATTAGGGTTGGTAATAAGTGTTCGATGATGTGATCTTTGGATTGATTGATGTTCATAGACCCCTACCCTTTGGTCTATGATGTTTGTAATGCTATGTTTGGTTGATGCTTAGGATAATATAATAAGGGCTAGTTTAATCAATATTGCTTAAGGAAGAAATGGTTACCTTTTATGCTCAACCTAGATTTCGATTATGCCTTGTTTTAGAGTAATCTAGAATCAGTGGAATTGTCTTGCACCTTAAGTTCATATCATCTTTCTCATGAGCATTCATCATTGCATCCGTATAGTTGACGAAGAAGGATCTGAAGTCGAGGTAGCCACCGAAGGATCTGTTCCCGAGGCGACCCCGAGCTCCGACACCTACACCACCAACCCCGAGTCCGTCCTTTTTGCCATCCAAGGCAAGCCCCGGTGCATTTAACCCTTCCATTTATAAAATGTTTTCCTTAAATGCTTTTGAGTTAAATTACTGCATTAGGTTATAGGAGTTGTGTGATGACCTATTGCCTCCTGCATTATTTACCTCCACCAAAGGATCCACCCGCCTTGTTTTAAAAACTATTTGCAAAATGCTTAGTGATGCTATATAATAGATTTGCAAAAATGCCAATTTCAAAAAGTGTGATCACTGAAAGAAACTTTATGGGAATTTTGGTTTTACTTCCCGTTCGATGACTGCTTGCCTAGCTAGCATGTGGTCATTGTCGAGAAGAGGTTGTCCTTGCGTACGGTGCCGTCATGTTGTAGTCCGGGACTCAACAGTTGACACCGACCGGGACAGGGTTGAAAAACCGACAGGACCTGTACTCTTGGGTTAGAGTCCCGAGGTGCTTGTCGCTGGCGGAAAAATGTAGGGACCATCCGTATGGGGGCCTGCTGGTCAAGACTTGTAACTATTCACATACTACGGAAAGCTCTGGCTCCGAGAAATCCATTATTGGACCGACAACCGCGCACTGGGAGTGGAGAGATGGCGGAAGTAGCATGTACCCACGTGGGTTAGAGTCCCGGATTGGAGTGGTGTACTGTACTTCCGGGTGGCGTAGGACCGGGCCCAATCTTGGAGGAATCGTGGTAGACGGGTTGGCATATGCAAGCTTGGGTGCTACATATGCAGTGTGAATAGGGATCCTCAGCTGAGTATTCTTTATCCGGATTAACGTTGCTCCTCGGTTATGGAGACTTGGTTCACTGTCTGTCAACGGAGAGTGGTTCTCAACTAGGAATGTTTTGAAATGTAAAATGAATCATGAATGATGAAGAACTGAGGAATACTTGAACCTTTCCAAAATAAAAACAAGTTTTACAAGATGCTTTTTCTGCAAACAGGACCTGTACTCTTGGGTTAGAGTCCCGAGGTGCTTGTTGCTGGACCTGTACTCTTGGGTTAGAGTCCCGAGGTGCTTGTTGCTGGCGGAAAAACTCAAAATGTTCTTTTCTGCAAACAGGACCTGTACTCTTGGGTTAGAGTCCCGAGGTGCTTGTTGCTGGCGAAAAACTCAAAATGCTTTTTCTGCAAATTTCTCGATCTTGTTCAAGCCTTACCTAAGCCTTTCATTCCTGAGTCTTCTCCCTTTTTCTTTAGTCGGGTAAGTCTTGTTGAGTACCTTTGTACTCAGGGTTTTATTACCCATGTTGCAGGTATGACAGATTCCTCAGTATGCCTTGGACCCTTGTGTGACTGTTGTTCAGGAAGAGGCCGATGAGGCCGATGAGTGATTATTCACCCTCGGGCTGGGTGAAGTATCTTTACCTTCAGTTGTTGTCATATGCTACTCTGCCAACTCTATCTATTTGAACTATGGTCTGTAATAACTTCACTTTAATTTTATGTTGAACCCTGGTTTGTAAAACTATTGTTATCTAAGTCTTCCGCTATTTACTCCGATGTTATTTGTCAAAATGTTAAGAGATTGTAACTGAATTGTGAGATGATCCTGCGGACATCGGGCACTGATGTAGCCCAGTAGCGGAACCGGTCTAATCTCTTGGCTGTACGGATCGACTGTCAGTGGTTGACGGTGATCAGTGGGCCATGGGATTAGAGCCGTTACGTTACAGAGTGGTATCGGAGCATCTCACTATGACGTTGCAATCTTTTTGCGAAAACTTCAAAATGTTTTTAACAAAAACTAAACCTGACTATTTTGAGTCCAAATTGCTTCTCTCATCTCATCTTGTCTTTGGCAACTAGTAGCAAGACAACTTGTATAAGCCCTATGTACCTTACCTTAGTAGTTGCATTGCCTTGTTCCGTAGGAACGATTCATGCATCATGTCACATTCACTTAAGTATTAAAAGAGTTCGTTGGGTTAGTATGCCTATACCTTTTTCTTGCTAGCCTTTCTCATCTATAACCTCTTGTCCAGATATGGCCATATCAAGCGGACTGCCCGCAAGTCGACTGGACCGAACGGTGTGCCGCGTCACCAGCTGGCGCCACGCACCGGAGAAGAGACTGGAGAATCCTCCATGGTCGTCGCTTTCCCCGCCGCACCCGCAAGCAGCTGAAGGAGGAAATCAAGAATCTGAAGGCTGAAATGGAGAATATGGAGCATGACTTTTACCTTTCCCGCATGGAGTTTTATGAGGCACGAGCCGCTCTTGAGGAAGCTAACCGGAATGTGGTTCGCGCTATCCAGCAGCGTGATGCAACATGGATCCGAGAGGATGTCACCAGAGCCCAGCTCCATGGACTGCAGCAATACACCGCCCAGATTGAGCAGTTCAATGATATGCTTCATGAGGAAGTGCATCAGCTGCATGATCAACTCCATCCCTTGGTACCCCCGGTTATGGAAGACCCCGAAGACGGAGTCGTGGAGGAACCTGAAGTGGAACACGAGCCCGATCAGAACGTGGAAGTGGAACCTGCTGAAGATGTCCACGTTGAAGATGAGGATGAGGAGGAAGAGCCTGAGCTTATCATCGAGGATGATATGATGACGAAGAGTTGATCTTCATCGACGATGACTAGACTCGTTGTGTCTATGCCATCTGCTCACCTAAAGCCTTAAGTCTAGGTTTGGGGCGTTAGTTGGTCTTCTGTCTAGTCGAGTTTGTATCTTGTCTTGTACCTTTCCTTTGTCAGTCTGTGGTTATCTATCGAACCTTTGTATCAGTTATCTATCCTTGCATCAATGAATCTTATCAGTCAGTTTCGTTCAAAAATCAATCTTTGGATTTGAGTTTGCTATAGAGCTAAAGCCCGGGACTGCTCCTATATCCCGTAGAGCTTATCGAATGCCTCCCAGAGAGTTGGCAGAACTAAAAATCCAATTACAAGATTTGTTGGACAAGGGTTTCATTCGCCCAAGCTCGTCTCCTTGGGGCTGTCCTGCTATCTTTGTGAAGAAGAAGGACAAAAGTCTTCGTCTTTGCGTTGATTATCGCCCACTCAACGAGGTCACCATCAAAAACAAATATCCCTTGCCTCGTATTGATCTTCTGTTTGACCAGTTATCTGGAGCCAGAGTGTTTTCCAAGATTGACCCAGATCTGGTTACCACCAAATAAAAATCGTCCTGAAGCTATTCCCAAAACAGCTTTCACCACCAGATACGGCCTATATGAGTATTTGGTCATGTCTTTCGGTTTGACCAATGCCCCGCTCATTTCATGTATCTCATGAACTCGGTGTTCATGCCAGAGCTTGATAAATTCGTGGTCGTGTTCATTGACGACATCCTTGTCTACTCAAAACCCCTGAAGATCATGCTGAACATCTTCGTATTGTTCTATCCCGTCTCAGAGAACATCAGCTCTATGCTAAGTTCAGTAAGTGTGAATTCTGGTTGGATCAGATACAATTTCTAGGCCATGTCCTATCCGCAGAAGGTGTGTCAGTCGACCCCGGAAAGTGTCAGATATCCTGGAGTGGAAGCCACCTACCTCTGTTCACAAGGCCCGCAGTTTTATGGGAATGGCTGGATATTATCGTCGGTTCATCCCAGATTTCTCCAGAATTGCCAAGCCTATCACCGAGTTGCTGAAGAATTCTGTGAAGTTCTTTTGGTCACCAGCTTGTGAACAAGCTTTTCAGACTTTGAAGAAGCTGTTAACCACGTCACCAGTGCTAGCTCAGCCGACGTCGAGAAGCCCTTTGATGTCTACTGTGATGCATCTGGTACTGGTTTGGGTTGTTTTGCAAGAAGGAGTGATCGCTTATGCCTCGCGGCAGCTTAAGCGACATGAGGAAATTATCCAACTCATGACTTGAGTTAGCAGCAGTGGTTCATGCCTTGAAGATATGGCGTCATTATCTGTTGGGCAGTACCTGCAATGTGTACACAGATCACAAGAGCCTGAAGTATATCTTCACCCAAGAAGAGCTGAACATGAGGCAGCGAAGATGGCTTGAGTTAATCAAGGACTATGATATCGAAGTGCATTACCATCCGGGTAAGGCAAATGTAGTTGCCGATGCCCTCAGTCGCAAGTCATACTGCAACTGTCTGACGACGAAGCCCTATGATCTTTCCTTGTGCCATGCTCTTGAAAGGATGGGTATTGAGATAGTTCCGCAAGGAAGCCTGAACAATGTCAGGATAGAAACATCGGTCAAGGAACAAGTCATCGCTGCACAGAAAGATAACCCTGGAATCAAGCACATCATCGAAAAGGTCCAGACCGGTAAGGCTGATTGTTTCAGGATCGATGATGTAGGAGTTGTTTGGTTCAAGAACCGTCTAGTAGTTCCCAAGGTGCCTGAGTTGAGACAGTTGATCCTTGATGAGGCACACCTGTCTAGATTTTCCATCCACCCCGGCAGCAACAAGATGTACCAGGATCTAAGGCAGAGATTCTGGTGGACAAAGATGAAGATTGAAATCGCTCGCTATGTCGCTGCGCTGCGATACTTGTCAGAAAGTCAAAGCCGTGCACATGAAGCCTGGAGGAGAATTGCAGCCTTTATCTGTACCTGCCTGGAAGTGGGAAGATATCAGCATGGATTTTATCAATGGACTACCCAAGACTCGGAAAGGTTTTGATTCCATTTGGGTAATCGTGGACCGACTCACCAAGCAAGCTCACTTTCTGCCAGTCAAGACCAGCTATGCCGTCCCCACGTATGCCGCCTTGTACAAGAACAACATAGTGAAGCTTCATGGAATACCCAAGACCATTATCTCAGATCGTGGTACTCAGTTTGTCGCAAAGTTCTGGAAAGCGTTCCATACCTCACTTGGAACCAAGCTATTGTATAGCACGGCTTATCATCCGCAACTGATGGACAAACTGAGAAGTCAACCAAGTGTTAGAAGATATGTTGAGAGCCTGTGTGCTCACCTTCGCAGATACTGGGATCTGTTTGCCCTTGGCAGAAATCTCTATAATAACAGTTACAAGAGCATCAAAATGGCACCCTTTGAAGCACTGTACGGCGCCGTTGTTGTACCCCTCTCAGTTGGTCTGAACCCGGAGAAAGAGAATTCTTTGGAGTTGACCTGGTCAAAGATATGGAAGAGAAAGTCAAGCAGATACAAGAGAACATGAAGATTGCCCAATCCCGACAAAAGAGTTATGCTGACAAGAGACGTCGACCTCTGAAGTTTCAAGTTGGAGATTACGTATATCTCAAGGTCTCACCAACCAAAGGAGTCACTCGTTTTGGGTCAAGGGAAAGTTAGCACCCCGCTACATTGGTCCGTTTGAGATTTTGGAATGTTGTGGCAAGGTAGCTTACAAGCTGAAGTTTGCCCGATCATCTCTCTGCTGTCCACAATGTTTTCCATGTCTCCCAACTCAAGAAGTGCCTCCGAGTACCAGAACATGTCGTGGAAGTTGAAGGTGTCGAGCTAGAGCCTGATCTATCCTACTCGGAATATCCAGTTCGCGTGTTGGATCACAAAGATCGAGTTACTCGAAGAACTACCACAAGGTGGTACAAAATCCAGTGGAACCAGCACTCTGAAGAAGAAGCTTGGGAATCTGAAGACTTCTTGGCAAAGAACTATCCCGACTTTCTCGAATCCCTGTCTATGTAAAGTTTTGCCTTTTCCCTTCTTTGTCCTTTCTTAAGACGCAGAATCTCGGGGCGAGATTTCTTTAAGGGGGGAAGGCTGTAACACCTCTGGTGTTTAAGCATGTAATTAACTTGACATATCATCATTAGCATCATTAATCATCTTGATCATGATTTCATGTGTATGCATTTGCTTAGTGTATCATTTTATGTGATGTACCTCTATTGCAAAAACCCTTTTAGCCCACTTCTTCCTATAGGGGCAAAATGGTAATTTCACCTCTGTGCCTAGTTCTATGTAATTCTTGTTCAAATTTAGTGCCCTGATGTTTGTTGCTTTGATCAAGTTCAAAAATCAGATTTGATTGAGTTTCCTTTTGCAAAACCCTAAATCCCAAATCCTGGATTTATTCCCTTTTTAAACTTTTTCAAAATTCAAAATTTTGAGTTGGTTCAAAAAGCAAAGTTGTGAATCTGACCTAGAGGAACAACTTTGGTATTTACAGATTTCCATGTTTCTATATAAAATTTGAGTAATTTCAAATTCATTCAAATTCCAGTTTTTGTCCCCTTTTCAGTTTTAAAAATTATTCAAAAACTATTGAGTTTCAGAAAAAGTGTAGAATAGCAAAGTTGTAGGTTTTGACAAATGGAACAACTTTCATATTGGAAGATTTTCAAGTTTCAGTTTGAAATCCAAAGTAATTTTGATTTGAATCAAATTTGAAAAGTGTTCCCTTTTCTGTTTTTGAATGTAGTTCAAAAACTATTTGGAATTTGAAAATGTTCATATTGACAAAGTTGTAGATCTCTTTTTTGAACAACTTTGGTATTTTGAGTTTTTGTCGCACAGTTCAAATTTTGGGAGATTTTTGCAAAATACAGAGTTCAGCCAAAAGTCAAACCCTAAGACCTAGCCTGTTCATCTTCCACCTACAGCTAGGGGGCCCCGGCCATGGCCGCGCGACAGCGCCGCCTGCGCCACGCGCGCCTGGCAGCCGCACGCCGCCCCCGACTTGTCGCCCGCGCCCGCGACAGCTCTTTCGCACCCGCACGCGCACAGTTGACCTCCGCCCCGTCCCCCACTGTTTCCCGCGCGTCGCCGCCGCGTGGCCGTCGCCGGCGAACGCACGCCCGAGCCCCGGCTGCACGCCAGCTCGACCGCCAGAGCGCAATCGAGTGCGCACGCCCCCGCAAACCTTACCCCGTAGCCCCGAGGTCTCTACCGTCCCATAGCCGCGGCTATATAAGCCGCCGGAGCTTCGACCTCCGCATCCACCTCCGCCACCGTGGCCAGACTACTCCAGACACTCCGCCTCTCCACCAGCTAGCCCGAAAGCTCCGCCGTGAGCTCGTGAAGCTTTCCCACCCTTCAATTTCACCTTCCCCGCCTCCGTTTGCCCGGCGTAACTCCATCTTCCCAATCTCCGACGGTACCCCGGCGAACTCGGGTTCGTCAAATACTTCCCCTCGGCCACAGATACCTTCTCCCGACCCCCGTGTCGTGTTCCTCGGTTTCGCGCGACTCTAACCCGGCCCTTGCGGTCGCGTATGCTGCGCAGGACCGCCGGATCGCCGGAGCGCCGCCGCTGTCGTCTTCTCCCTCGAGCGTGCCGAGCCTCACCCTCGAGCACAAGCCGAGTCTCACCCTCGAGCAAAAGCCGAGCCTCACCCTCGAGAACGAGTCGAGCCTCACCCTCGAGCCCTGCCTCCGACACGTGGTAAGCATCCGAGCCTTCGGTCTCTGATTCCTCTCCGCTTCGCCCGAGCCCAAGCCTCGGCGACGCATGCTCTCCGCCTCGCCCGAGTCCGGCCTCGGACTGAGGCTCACTTCTCCGTTTCGCCCGAGCCCCGCGACTCGCCGAGCCCGGCCTAGAAGGAGCACAGTGCTCTTCTCTTTTTCTGAGAGTTGTGAATAGTGTTCTGTTTTCTCTTTTTTGTATGATTTTCTGTGTGCATCCAAAAATTCTGAAATTTTTGTGGTAGACTCTTTATGCTCTGGAGTATTTTATAAAAATCAAACTTGAGTTTTGTGCAAAAATTTGAAAATGTAAAATTCCCCTTTTAATTGAAAAATGAAGGTTTTGGTATTTCTGGAGAGTGATTTATAACTCCGAAAATCATGAGACAAATTTTTGTGAGCTTCTTCTGCCATGTTTAGTCTCTGGTAAAATTTTGAAGTCTTTTGGAACAAGTTTTTTTTTGAGCATTTATTTTAATTGTTAAATAGTGCCTTTTGCTAATTAAAGTCTGATTTTATTTGAGCACATTAATGACCTCCAAAAATTATGAAATTTGTTTTGCAATCTATCTACACCATAATGAACTTATGTGGTTAATTTGGTAATTTTTGGAGTAACTTCATAAAATGACCTTTTAAATAAATTAGGAAAAATAGAAAAGATGGATTAGGGTTGGTAATAAGTGTTCGATGATGTGATCTTTGGATTGATTGATGTTCATAGACCCCTACCCTTTGGTCTATGATGTTTGTGATGCTATGTTTGGTTGATGCTTAGGATAATTATAATAAGGGCTAGTTTAATCAATATGCTTAAGGAAGAAATGGTTACCTTTTATGCTCAACCTAGATTTCGATTATGCCTTGTTTTAGAGTAATCTAGAATCAGTGGAATTGTCTTGCACCTTAAGTTCATATCATCTTTCTCATGAGCATTCATCATTGCATCCGTATAGTTGACGAAGAAGGATCTGAAGTCGAGGTAGCCACCGAAGGATCTGTTCCCGAGGCGACCCCGAGCTCCGACACCTACACCACCACCACCCCGAGTCCGTCCTTTTTGCCATCCAAGGCAAGCCCCGGTGCATTTAACCCTTCCATTTATAAAATGTTTTCCTTAAATGCTTTTGAGTTAAATTACTGCATTAGGTTATAGGAGTTGTGTGATGACCTATTGCCTCCTGCATTATTTACCTCCACCAAAGGATCCACCCGCCTTGTTTTAAAAACTATTTGCAAAATGCTTAGTGATGCTATATAATAGATTTGCAAAAATGCCAATTTCAAAAAGTGTGATCACTGAAAGAAACTTTATGGGAATTTTGGTTTTACTTCCCGTTCGATGACTGCTTGCCTAGCTAGCATGTGGTCATTGTCGAGAAGAGGTTGTCCTTGCGTACGGTGCCGTCATGTTGTAGTCCGGGACTCAACAGTTGACACCGACCGGGACAGGGTTGAAAAACCGACAGGACCTGTACTCTTGGGTTAGAGTCCCGAGGTGCTTGTCGCTGGCGGAAAAATGTAGGGACCATCCGTATGGGGGCCTGCTGGTCAAGACTTGTAACTATTCACATACTACGGAAAGCTCTGGCTCCGAGAAATCCATTATTGGACCGACAACCGCGCACTGGGAGTGGAGAGATGGCGGAAGTAGCATGTACCCACGTGGGTTAGAGTCCCGGATTGGAGTGGTGTACTGTACTTCCGGGTGGCGTAGGACCGGGCCCAATCTTGGAGGAATCGTGGTAGACGGGTTGGCATATGCAAGCTTGGGTGCTACATATGCAGTGTGAATAGGGATCCTCAGCTGAGTATTCTTTATCCGGATTAACGTTGCTCCTCGGTTATGGAGACTTGGTCCACTGACTGTCAACGGAGAGTGGTTCTCAACTAGGAATGTTTTGAAATGTAAAATGAATCATGAATGATGAAGAACTGAGGAATACTTGAACCTTTCCAAAATAAAAACAAGTTTTACAAGATGCTTTTTCTGCAAACAGGACCTGTACTCTTGGGTTAGAGTCCCGAGGTGCTTGTTGCTGGACCTGTACTCTTGGGTTAGAGTCCCGAGGTGCTTGTTGCTGGCGGAAAAACTCAAAATGTTCTTTTCTGCAAACAGGACCTGTACTCTTGGGTTAGAGTCCCGAGTGCTTGTTGCTGGCAGAAAAAAACTCAAAATGCTTTTTCTGCAAATTTCTCGATCTTGTTCAAGCCTTACCTAAGCCTTTCATTCCTGAGTTTCTCCCTTTTTCTTTAGTCGGGTAAGTCTTGTTGAGTACCTTTGTACTCAGGGTTTTATTACCCATGTTGCAGGTATGACAGATTCTTCAGTATGCCTTGGACCCTGTTGTGTGACTGTTGTTCAGGAGGAGGCCGATGAGGCCGATGAGTGATTATTCACCCTCGGCTGGGTGATGTATCTTTACCTTCAGTTGTTGTCATATGCTACTCTGCCAACTCTATCCATTTGAACTATGGTTTGTAATAACTTCACTTTAATTTATGTTGAACCCTGGTTTGTAAAACTATTGTTATCTAAGTCTTCCGCTATTTACTCCGATGTTATTTGTCAAAATATTAAAGAGATTGTAACTGAATTGTGAGATGATCCTGCGGACAACGGGCACTGATGTAGCCCAGTAGCGGAACCGGTCCTAATCTCTTGGCTGTACGGATCGACTGTCAGTGGTTGACGGTGATCAGTGGGCCATGGGATTAGAGCCGTTACGTTACAGTTTAACTCATTAAGCCGAGGCCTTTTAGCATTAATATTACAGATGGACATAGGTGTCATCAAGATTTAAAATAAACAACCCATTCACAATGGATGCAAAAGCCACAAACATATCATTCTTAGAGATTACACAACCATTGTCTTTACTCGCAAATGAATAGCCATCCTTCATCAAACATGAAGGTGACACAATGTTTCGACTTAAACTTGGAACAAAATAACAATTATTTAACTCCAAAATAAATCCTGATGGGAGGTGGAGTTGCATCGTCCCGACGTTCAACGCAGCAACTCTTGCATTATTGCCCACGCGGAAATCAACCTCCCCTTTTCCAACGCTTCTACCTCTTATCATTCCCTGCATCGTATTGCAAATATGAGCAACCGAGCCGGTATCAAATACCCAAGAATTAATATAAGAGTTAGCGAGGAAAATATCTGTAATATAAACAACAAGTGTATGAGCAGCGGGAGTACCTTTACCACCGCCATCCTTCATCAAGGATGCTAAGTACACCTTGCAGTTTCTTTTCCAGTGACCTTTCCCCTTACAGTGGAAGCACTCAGAATCAGCAGTTGGTCCAGCAGCGTCAGGCGCAGGAGGGTTTGGCTTAGAGATCACATCTTTGGCCTTGCCCTTGCCCTTCCTATTCTTCCAAAAGTTGCCTTCCTTTTAAAGTTAGGCTTGTTTTGGATCGCCATCACATGGCTGCTGCCAGCACCTTTCTTGATGTCTGCCTCTGCTGTCTTAAGCATGCCACATAGCTCATTCAAGCCCCTCTCCGCACCATGCATATGGTAGTTCGAGATGAAGTTCCCATAGCTAGGTGGGAGAGAAGAGAGAATGAAATCAGTAGCCAGTTCTGGACCAATTGGGAAGCCTAGCTTCTCCAACCTCTGAGTGTAACCAACCATCTTGATCACATGTGGTCCAACTGCTGCACCCTCTGCTAACTTAGTCTCAGCAAGAGACTTAGAAACATTGAACCTTTCAGTTCTAGCCTGAGTCTGGAACATCTCATCTAGCGCTACGATCATATCGTAGGCTGTATGGTTATTATCAAACTGCATCTGCAGATCTGGTTCCATGCTAGCAAGCATCAGGCATCCCACTTCAAGATCAGCATCACATGCTTTCTTGTAAGCGGTTTTCTCAGTAGCAGGTGCATTATCAGCAGGTTCCTCTGGTAGTGGGGTGTCTAGAATATCTTCCTTTTTCTCAGCCCTGAGAACAATTCTCAGGTTGCGGATCCAATCCGCATAGTTTGTTCCATTCAATTTATCTTTCTCAAGGATTGAACGTAAAGTAAATGGTGGATTGCTAGGTGCCATTGATCTACAACAAAAGTAAATGCAAAATACTAAGACAATGTATCCAAGACAGAGTAAATGATATTAAATCATTAATAAAATCTACTCCCACTGAGATCAATATCCCTCTATTGAATCTCAATGATTCAAGACCCAAACTAACAAGTCTACTAGTGAGCTTTAGCATCACCGCTAGTGGACATGGTAGATCGGTAAGCAACTCTTTGCTAATCATATCACATATGACTCTTGTTGTTGGCCAACATCTCTATGTGTGCTCAACTCCTTATGCTTCAAGGTCCCTAACCGTTAGGATGACCTTGTTCAAGCAACCAACCCTTCTGCAGTAAGTATCCGATACGAACCTGCCTAGTCAAGGAAAATCAGTGATACCCTAATTTCATAGGCGCACCACCGATTGTACAAGACATATGACAGTGCAAGGTTTGGGGAAGCATATGACTTGAACATTACTGAGGGATCGTTCTACACTTTCACTACCGCATGTAGACAATAAACATGAATCATGTGAAAGTAGAACATAATAAGAGAATAGCATCAACACAGATATGACTTGGTATAGCCCAGTGTCTCTTTGGAGATCTCCATCTCCGCCAATCTGTTCACCATGATGATCTCCATCAACATGGTACATGCACGCCATCCTCCAGTGATGAATCCACCAAGACTAGCTACAACTAGCGTAATTAAAACAATTACATAGTCGCGTAGGATCATCACAATTTGGCACGCAGGCCATTACATCAAATGATGCAATATATGTGGCTCCTGCCATATTGTCATATACATGACGTGCAAGCCATGAAAAATACATACATGCATCACATACACATAAGGGCTATACCAGTCATCAATCCCTGCAAAACAGAGTTAAACGTTCCCGACGTCTAATCTTGAATCGCAGAAAACATAATTTTCCCAGCCTTTTTTCGCAAATCTAAATTCGACGAAACGGCCAAGCGGTGAAAATCGGATGTAAAATTTTCTGTAGATCGATTTTCGTTTAAAGATCATCTCAATCCGAGGTCGTATGCAAAAGTTACGGCCGTTTTACCGAACAACGCTCTTTTGCAGATTTGCATGCGCGGTACATCTCATGCACCCGCTCTTGACCTAGATTCGATTCGATCAATCTGATTGATCTCCATCTTGCCATGATTGGATTTACACGTATCACTTAACTCCGATGGCGGAATTCCGACCGGTAGGAGTAGATCGTTACATGACCAAACGCAAGATCACGAATCAAGATCAGAAACTGATCTACAACCGCATATCTCTATATGCACACAACCGAATCTATAACGAGGCAGTAACGGCTCGATACCACTGAAGGGTTACGAGGAAGCTACGCTAGGAAAACAAAATTTTTCGACCATAAACCAGGAACTACTGCTAGTTATAGATCACGGGATTACCACTAGACGCGCAGTGCAGCGGAAGACGTCTCGGTGTAGACGTGCGCGTCGCAGCGATGCCGTGTAGATTCACGTCCGACCTTCACGTCTCCACGTGCGGTTCGTCCTTGTGCTCCAGATGCAGCACCTCCGAGGTATCCCACACGTACAGGGAGGAAGCGTCACGCCTCCAGACTGCTAGGTCTGCGAGGAGCAATAGGCGCGGGCGTGGGGTGGGCGACGGCTGTCTAATGACGTCATCAACCCTGGTCGCCCCACCCCTCTTTATATAGGCGTCCCTAATGAGCCCACCGACCTGGAGGCCCATTAGCAAACCCTAATCCCGGTCTGACTCGAGTCCAACTCGAATCAGGCTTCCAGCCCCTTAAGCGTGCGACCCTATGGGTTCACGCACACATAGACACGGCCCGAGTACTCCTACTCGCCCGATAGTTGACAGCGGCCTCTAGCAAGACGTGTCAACTCCTATGTATACGCAAAGATCATATCTGACGAACACATGTAATTCCCTTGCCACACAATATTTGGTCCAACTCATAGGTTAACACTTAACCTAAGCACGGCCATGCATTTTATGATCCAATCATTTGAGTGGTCCAGTGATATCTCTCTCTCACGGAGAGGGGCAAATCCCATCTTGATCGTCTATGTCTCACAGCATACTTCCTGACAAACCCGAAGACTATCTTTATAACTACCCTGTTACGAAGTAGCGTTTGATAGTCCCTAAGTAAGTCGATTCATATCTTGAGTACATACCACAATCTCAGGTCTAAGGACATAACGTACATGATGTGTAAAGAGATAATAAGAACATCTCATGCTGGGTCAGTCCAGCCCCATGTCATACATGTGCCCACATTATTAGTTTGACATCTCCATGTCTATGACTTGTGAAACATAGTCATCAACTAATACATGTGCTGATCTAATATTCATGTGGGTCCTCACATGAACTCCGATCAGGGACAACTATTGAATAACCATACAAGTAAAAGAGTCTCACAGACAATTCACATAATTGTCAATCAATACAAGTTGTCTTTAATGGATATTCAATGAACATATAATAAATCATGGATACAATAGAAATATCATCATCTCTATGATTACCTCTAGGGCATATTTCCAACACCTTGTTCCTCTTCTCATCGGTTAGGGGTGTTGTGTGGCCACCCAGAGGCGGCGGGTGGCTTAGGAACCCTAGCGGGGTCGATGTTGGCTTTTATAGCCCCAGGGCATGGCTATGGCGCGGCGAACGGCGATCAGGGCCTCAGCGTGATCAAGTGGTTGAGGGGCGCTCGAGTTCTTCGTGGCGCCAAGATGAAGCCGACACGAGGGGGGCAGCGTTTGACACCGCGTGGGCCAGGGGGTCACGCCCGGGGCATGGTGTTGTCGGGGGGCCACAGGGCGTGGGCAGCGGCGATGGGAGGAAGAAGGCACTGTTCTGCTTGGCTGACAGGTGGGGCCATAGTGTCGGGCAGAAGAGGCGGCGTCGGTTTGTGCAGGCTGGCTTGCGGAGTCCCAGAGTCAGCCTGCGCGCAGGCACCTGCCGTGGGGCTTGATCGTCAGTCCGCGACGCTTGTGCAAGCGCGGGAGCAGACGCGTAGCGTCGCGGGTGCAGGCGTGGGCTTCACGGGCCGGCTCAGTGCGGCGACTGGAGAGGGGGTGTGGCGAACCGTCCAAATTATAAGAGCTCAAGTACCATCTTAGCCGAATCAACTGGCTCCGACTCATACTTGAACCCATATAACTCCGGTAGTCCAGAAATCTCGAAGGATTTCAAACAACTTTACAACTACAGGATCGCATCGTTCAAGTACCATATCATGAGGATATAACAGCATGATAACGAAATGGAAATTAACATCAGAGTGCGAAGACTCAAAGTTATTACAATACTGAGTTTAAATAGCGAAAGCTTAAACATGTCTTGGAAATATGACCACCATGCACGTGGTCCAAATAAAACATTGTTTTGATAACTCACTCCTCCTTTTTCAAATACTGTGCCACCAGTAGTCTTAGTCCCGCAAAAGCAAAGGAGAAGCTTCTAGACAACCCTGCCCTGGGCCTACTCCTCATCACCCTCCACGGATAGAGGTAGTGCTTACAATAGCCGAAGTAAACCTGGCCATGTGCAACAACGGGATAAACCCTGAGTACGGGAATGTACTCAGCTAGACTTACCTGTCTAACTGAAAATAAAGACACCAAGGATATGCAAGGATTTTGGTGCAGCTGGGAGTTTAGTTGCGGAAAAGCTCACATTAAGGAGAGTAATGTTTTAGTTAGAGAATGAGCAGTTCACTTTTAATCCAATTCTTATTCTAGGTTTGCACCTGAACTACAACACTCACTTGAGTCTAGCACCAATAATATAATACCATATCAGGTTAACTTATTCACATTTTAGTTGAACCTTAATGCATCACATGGAGTTGTATCGTGGTGAAGCTCGACATAGTTTCCCCACTAACCGGGGGAGATGGCGACTCGAATCGAATTACAAACCAGCTCGCGAGAAACCTTTAATACAAACCCACACTTTCTCCGTCGGGTCCATGCATTGGGTCACCGCTCGATACTGTGCGCGTGGTAATCATAGTGGTTCAAGCACGGACCGCCCAATTGGAACCTGGCGATGGCCATTCCGAGGCAGATCACATTTCCATACTAGAGGGCACGACACGGGTGAAGACCGGCCCGAACAGCGTCTAACCGGCTTCGGGATCGGGAATACATCACCGGCACACTAAGTAAAAGGGCGCTTTCAAAAATGGACGAGGGCCAACATCGATACAAACCTACACGATCCAGGACGAGCTGTCCCAAGTTTCCACTTGTGCCTTGCCTTCCAGTTGACCGTATTTCATTACTACTCAGGTTCTTTTCTACGATAGCAAATATAGCCAACCGTGATCTGGTAAATACCCACCAGGGGTATTACGGGAACATCCTCAATTACCACGTTTATTAAGCAAACTAAGCAATTCTATATTTGAATATCTAACAGGATAACAAGGCAGGTATAATCAATAATCAAGGGATGGTAATGCAACAAGTAGGATTCAATCAACTACTATACCTAATGCATCATAGTATAAAATACTCAAGTAATTAATTATAAAAACTGGGAGACTTATAATGCTTCGGGGCTTGCCTTGGGAGAAGACTGAGGCCTCATGAGCGGGGCACTCAGGTAGGTTAGTGTCGGAGTCGGCTGACTCGGTCTCCTTGCTGCGGGGCACCTCCTGGATCTCCGGCTGCTCGTTTGCTTCTACAAACGAACAAATTAACTTGTTGAACAACTTTTGATATTGATGAAATATTCCCTTTATTGAAATCACAAAACAACTTAACTCCACCATTTCCTATTTATTAATTCAAAAGAGCTCATGTTTGTACAACAAGTGCTGTTTCCTGACCTCCGAAAATGCACAAAAACTGCAGCTAACCTATACTAATTGGACTCCACTGTAAAAATTTCAGCAAGAAATACAATTCTAACAGCAGATAAAAAAAGATTAAATAAACTCCCAAAAAAGTACTTTGAACTAACATTTCTTCTGAAAAGTGTCAAACAGCAGATTTTATATTTTTTCTGGCTTCTTCTACTGAAAACAACCCTACTACTGCTAAGCATGCATATATAACTCTACACAAATTATCAAAGCTTAAACCAGATTAATGCCTTTGAACTGCAACCCTGCTGGAAAAGGGTGCACCATCCATTTCCATATTCTTTCCAGATTCTATTCAACAATTCATATTTATCAAGAAAGTTCCATGATCATAAAAGTTATATTATTTTCTGCATTATTTTTCTAAGAAAAACTCAGAAAAGCACATTTGTACTGCAACTTTGTTTTATTCCATACTACTGACCACATCTAACATTTTTCTTAGCTTTGACAAGCACAGGGTCTACATAAATTTTCTCACATTTTATCTCTGCATATATTTATCTCAATAAATATTTTAAGAAAACAACCAAAAAAACATTTAAATCTAAACAGATACGTTTTCCATAAAAATATGCCCTCATATATTTTTCACAATGCTATACATGACAGGGAGCATACACAAATTTTATCATAATTTAACTCAATCCGAAAACATATTAACACATTTATTTAACAGTTTGCACGTAAACTGAAATAAATAAAACAGTATAAAGAACTGTTACCAAAAATACTTTCTTATTTTTCCCTGTTAGTTCTACTCACAAACAGATTAGCAAACTGAAAGTACTTCATTTGGATCAATAAATCATGCTACACAAAATAAACAAGCATCTGTGGAAAAATAAAAGGAAAAGGAAAAAGCATTTGAATCTCCCGCCAAGGCTTTGGGAACTCGGTCCATGGACCAAGCAGTGACTGACGCGCGGGACCAGTTGGTCAACCGGACCCACTTGCCAGTGAAAGCAGAGTAGGGCACGACTTTGACCGCGTGATTCTCGCCGACGGTGAGGTCGCCGGCGGTGAGGTGGGGCTTAGTGAGTTCGTCTCGACGAGGCGAACCTGATGGTGATGTTGGTTTGGCTAGTGGGTGGCCGTAGCTTGCCGGCGGTGAGCCATGATGGACGGTAGCGGTGGTGCGACACGGCTAGACCATTCCCGGCGATGACCGGTAGAATTGGAGGGTGCGTGAGGACCAGTGAGCCCTAGGGAAGGTGCTTGAGGAGTTGGTTTGGTCGGTGATGCTTCGAAGAAGCTCAACCATGTGCGCATGCCGCGGCGGCGCTAATGGCGCTCGACCGTGGTGGTGAGAGAGCTACGACACGGTAGAGTTTAGGCGGGTGGTGTTCTCACCTTGCCTGGCGTAGTGACGAGCGTCCGGGAAGGAGAAGGCTTGGGGTGGCGTGGTTGCGGCGGAACGAGTTCGGGCTCTCCTCGGCGGCGATGGTGGCTGAAGAGGGGCACTCCGTGGTCCGACGGCGGTGGGTTCCAATGACGGCGAAGGCAGGAGCACTGCGTGTCCTAGATGAGGGCGGAGCGGTGTGCGAGGTGGATTGAGTGGTGGTGCTCTGGTGCGGCCGGAACGCCGGCGGTGTTCTTGTGTTGGTGTGCGGGCGTTCGGGTTTGCGCGTTTGTGTGCAGGCGTAGAGAGCGAGGGGCAGGCGAGCGCGAAATGGTGAATGAGGGAGGAGCGGAGCGGGTGCTCAGTTTTGCTCTTGCTCGGGCGCGCGGGCGGTCGTGGCGGGGCTCGGCGTGGCGAGCAGCGAGTGGCAGGCGCGGCAGGCGAGGCGGTGCAGGAGTGGGCGAGGGATCCTTGCCGTGGCGCGGGCGAAGACGATCTTGCAACGAGTGGGCGAGGCGGATTTGGGTCAGGCGCTTGCGGCCACGCGGCGTTCTCGCCGGCGTATGGCGCGCGCGCGTGGTGCGGGAGCGGGGCGTGTCGCGGGTCTGGGCCGAAAGGCCGAAGAGGCCGGTTGGGTGGCGCTGGAAGAAAACGAGTTTCCTTTTTCTTTTTTCAAAACTTTTCCAAACTTTGACCCTTTTGAAACAACTTCAAAACAAAAAAATAGGGTTTGACCCAAAAACAAAAGTTGCTCAAAATAATTTTCTCTACAACTTTCATATAGGACATATTTTCTGAAAATTATTTCTTTAGCCTACACATAATTAAAGCTAATTTCAAGGCTAGAATTCATTTTTGTTTCTGCTTTTTTAGTTATTAATCCACACTGAATTAAGACAAAGTGTCTACATGAAAAGTGTTGTACTCATTATTCTCTATTTATAAATTATTTGCCAAGATAAATCAATTTAAACAAAAAAGTTCTATTGAACCCTAATTCCAAATAAATAAACAAAAGGCAAAACAATCATTTTAATGCACATGAGATGATGCAATGCAATGCTCATGTTACTTAGTAGCTAATGTTGTTCCTAATGCAGTGCTTGACACTAGGGTGTCACAGGGGGGAAGGGCGTCGCGGGTTGGGCCGAGCAGGCTGGGCTGGGAGGCCAGTTGCTCCTTGTTCCCTTTTTTTCATCTTTTCCTTTTCCAATTTGATTTGAATTTCAAATTGTTTCCAAATTTAAATGAGTTTGAATATCTGGTCTGGGATATGGTGTCATTACTTGATAGGCTATTTGTAAGGTTGCTTGGTCATGTGCTTTCTGTCGGTGGT
>CM019824.1:96802702-96833536 GCA_009763385.1 Coix lacryma-jobi var. lacryma-jobi
TCCATCATAAAACGGCAAGGCTCAACACAACTAGCAAACTCCCCCTCGACAAGTGCAAGCAATTAGGAAAACTCCCCTTAGTTGAACATCCAGGAGTATATGATAGTATATGATTTGCAAAAACTGTCCCCCTTAGTTGAAAATGCACTTATCAAGAAAGGCATCAAGGCAAGAAACTCCCCCTTCCAACATGCATATGAAGTCAGAAATGCAAGTTAGTAGCTTCAGGCATATATTCACAAGAGTGCAAAGATGCTCTAAACAGTAGAACTCCAATGACTCAACTAGGCACTCAAATAGCAAAGGCTCAAACTGATCACACATACGAAATATGAACATATGAGCATGTGAGCAGTTTTTAGCCAAAAAGGGAGTCACCATCAAAATAGCACTACACATGTATAGACAGGAATCCAAACGAGTGCTAACCATGTATACAAGGTGAACTACCCCTAGCAAAGTTCAATCATCATGCATAGGAATGAAACATACACTTGTGATTTCAAATTAATATCGGAGTTGCAGCGGTGAAAATTTCACAAGTTCAATTATTAGCATGTGATTGTGAGAGGTTGGAAGCTTGTCATTGCCTAAGGTTTCAACCGAGCGAAGCCTATGCCGAAGCAATCAGAAGCTTAAAGTTGCGGTTTCGGTCATACACTACACGACTCAAGTTTAACTCAAAGTGCAATGAGAAACTGTCTCGATACCATGATGTGTTGACAAGCAGTCCCATCTCGATCTTTTCAATTAACTAAGACTTGGTTCAAATTTTAAGCAAGATATGATCAGACCAAGTAAGTGAATGACTCAGAACTAGAGACATAGCAACCTAGCATATATGAAAAGCACGAGTGAACTCAACACATCCTACACATGCTAGTTGCATATCTTAATGGTGAACATTTTCAGAATTTAAGTTATTAAGCAAATTCACCATTTCAAAAATAGCTCAGCTCACAATATGTACTAGTGATCAGAAGGAGCATAAGCTACAAGCATCAACATAAGCATCGGAGCATACTACATAGAGCATACTTACATTCTAGTGATTATAGACATGAAGCTCAGAATGTAAATGCGTATGCTAAAAAGCAAAAGAAAAGAAAGACAAAAGAGTCAGTCAAATATACAAGATCCAAAATGTTTCCCCCATCTAAAAGGGGAAACACACACCAAGCTCACCCCTCAACCGATTAAAGGTTGATTCATCTAAAGGCTTGGTGAAAATATCAGCCAGTTGATGATGAGTATCGACATGGCGAAGGTCGATATCACCCTTCTCCTGGTGGTCTCGCAGAAAATAAAAGCGCACATCAATGTGTTTGGTCTTCGAGTGAAGCACGGGGTTCTTAGCAACACTAATGGCACTCGTGCTGTCACAAAGCAAAGGCACGCGAGTAAAACTCAGACCAAAATCACGCAGAGTGGCCATCATCCAAAGCAACTGGGAACAACAGCTAGCCGCAGCAACATATTCAGCCTCTGTAGTGGACTGAGCGACACTAGACTGCTTGCGAGAGGACCACAAAACAAGAGAAGAACCAATAAATTGGCAAGTCCTAGAAGTGGACTTGCGCTCAATACGGCAACCAGCAAAATCGGCATCCGAATAACCGCAAAGGGAGAGGGTGGAGGAAGCAGAATACCAAATCCCGAACTCAGGCGTGAAACGAAGGTACCTGAAAATCCGCTTCACCGCCTGACGGTGAGAGGTGCGCGGCGACGCCTGAAAGCGCGCACACAGACACACCGCGAACTGGATGTCCGGGCGTGTCGCCGTCAGGTAGAGGAGAGACCCGATCATGCTGCGGTACTCCTTCTGGTCAACTGCTTCTCCATCCACATCCGCATCCAGGGCAGTCGTCGTCGACATGGGTGTTGGAAGAGGCTTGGCCTCACCCATATCGAACCGCTTCAGCAAGTCCTTGGTGTACTTGCCCTGGTGCACAAATGTCCCCTCTCGGGATTGCTTAAGTTGCAACCCGAGAAAGAATGTCAGCTTGCCCATCATGCTCATCTCGAACTCCCTGCTCATAATATCTGCAAACTTGGCAACCAAAGCGTGAGAAGAACCACCGAAAATGTTATCATCCACGTAAATCTGGACCAAGAGAGTGTCTTTGCCTTGCTTGAGGAGAAAGAGCGTTTTATCTACACATCCCATTTTAAAACCCTTAGCAAGCAAAAAGGTTTTCAACCTATCATACCATGCTCTAGGGGCTTGTTTCAAACCATATAAAGCTTTATGAAGTTTAAAAACATGGTTTGGAAACTTGGGATTTTCAAAACCGGGGGTTGCTCAACATACACTTCTTCTTCTATGTAGCCGTTTAAGAAGGCACTCTTGACATCTATTTGAAAAAGTTTAAAACCTTTGGATGCAGCAAAAGCCAAGAGTATCCTAATAGCCTCCAAACGAGCTACAGGAGCAAAAGTCTCCTCAAAGTCTATCCCTGACTATAACCCTTGGCCACAAGACGCGCTTTGTTCCTCACAATGTGGCCGTCCTCTCCTTGTTTATTTTTCAAAACCCATTTTGTCCCAATAGGATTACAGTTAGGAGGAGGAGGAACTAGAACCCAAACCCGATTTCTCTCAAAGTTTTCTAACTCCTCATGCATGGCATTGACCCAATCCGGATCCGTCAAAGCGTGTCCAACATCTCGGGGCTCAAAATTAGCAACAAAAGCAGAATGAGCGAAGTGCGAGATTTGCTGTGACCTGGACCGAGTAACCCGTTCGTCGATGCTGCCGATCATCTGCTGAGGCGAGTGCTGGCGCTGAATGTGTCATGGCACCTCCCGAGCTGAAGTAGCCTCCCCTCAACAGCAGCTGGTGCCTCCCCGGGTACAAATGGTACCGCTCGGGGTGGCGGATCCCACGGCCCCCAGGAAGAAGAGGTGTCGGGGCCGTGAGTCGTTGTAGAAGCCGCTCTTTGCGGCACGGCAGGTGGAGGGGGTGCTGGATCATCCATACCTTCAGCACCCTCGTCCTCGTCATCAAAAAGAGGCTCACCAACCTCATGATCACCTGCACGCTCAAAATGAGAAGAAGCACAAACAAGAGTCTCGTCGAAGGTGACATCTGATGTCTCCATGACTTGGTTAGTATCAAGGTTAAGTACACGATATGCGCGAGTGTGAGTGCCATAACCCAAAAATACACCGTCAGAAGAACGAGACTCAAATTTGTCCAGGTTGCCTTTCTTCAATATAAAACAATGGCAACCGAAGACTCTAAAATAACTCACCTTGGGCTGTCTACCAAAACGCAACTCATAAGAAGTCTTTTTCAGGAACGCTCTCAAAAAAATGCGATTGGAAATATAGCACGCAGTGTTCATAGCTTCGGCTCAATAACGCCTAGGAGTCCTGTGCTCATCGAGCATCGTCCTGGCCATCTCAACAAGGGTCCGATTCTTCCTCTCTACAACACCATTTTGAGGGGGTGTGTAAGGGGAAGAAAACTGGTGCTCCAAACCCAAAGAGTTACAAAACTTCTCAAAATCCAAATTTTTGAATTCGGAACCATTATCACTCCTAATTGCTCACATCGAGTTCAAAGGGAACTCGTTCTGAAGACGCAAAATTAGATTGCGAACAAAGGAGAAAGTCTCGGTCTTCTCAGCTAAAAAGAAGACCCACGAATATCTCGAAAAGTCATCAACAACAACAAGCACATACCACTTCCCCCCAACCGAGCTCACCCGAGCCGGACCAACAAGGTCCATGTGCAAAAGCTCTCCCGGGTGCTTGGTCATGACCTGAGTCACTGGATGGTGGGGAGCAGCAACCATCTTCCCGTGTCTACAAGAGTGGCAAACAAGATCCTTCTCCATATGCAACTTGGGCAATCCTCGGATTAGGCCAAGTGAACTAAGCCTTGCAAGCAAGTCGAAGCTCAAATGTCCAAGTCTCCTATGCCACTTCCAAAGATCGGAGGAGGAAGGTCCAGCCACAAGACAACGAGAAGTGCCAAAAGACTCCGAGAAATTCGCACGAAAGACTTTTCCAAAGGGTGAAATCAAACACACAAGATTGCCCTGAGGATCCAAAATACGACTGAGATTTGGTTTAAAACGAATCTCATAGTCGTCGTCAAAAAGTTGCCAAACAGAAAGAAGGTTAAAATGCAAGTTAGAAACAAGAGCAACATCGCGCAACATAAAGTGCTCATTAACTCGCACCGATCCGCGAGACAAAACCTTACCTTTGCTATTGTCGCCGAAGGTTATGTACTCCTTTCTGGCAACAGGACTAAGGCTGGAGAACCACTTGGCGTTTCCGGTCATGTGTCTCGAGCAACCGGAATCCACCAACCAAATGTCCTCCAACCGTTTTACCTACATCAATAAAAAGACATAGGGTGAGCATACGGTCCAACACTGGGGTTAGTGAAGTAGGAAGAATACCAGTGTTGGGCCGGCTGCTCAAAAGAATGGTCAGTGTAAAAACCATTCCTAGACTGTCTACGAGGATAGCGATCACCACGCACAGGAAAACGTGGTCCGCTGGGGAAGAAGCGCTCACCGCGATACTCCAAACGCGGTGGGGGAAAGCGCTCAACAAAGCCTCCGCCACGGGGTCCGTAGCCTGCAAACGCAGGACCCCGTCGGGCACGCTCTCTACGAGGCCTACGCCTAGGAGCTTGAAGTTCAGGACCTCTAGGCCTAGCCTCTCTCCTCGGAGCTCTCCTCTCCCTAGGCCTGGGAACTTGACCTCCGGACCTAGCAGCTCTCCTCTGGGCATTCGGCACATGCACACCATGGAAAGGGTGGTACATGTCCGGGTTGTCCATCTCCCGAGCACGGCGCGCCTCTCTCTTGCGCTGAAAGCAGAACTGACTCAAGTGACCATCCCTCCCACAGAAGTCACACTGGTACCTCACCGCGCGCAAAGGGGGTTGTTGGTAGGCAGGGCTGTGGGTATGGTTCACTTTGCCCTTCTGTGGCAAGCACTCCTCCTGAATGGGTGGCATTGTGTCAAGCTTGTTTTTGAGGTGGTTTGGCTTGGGTGCCCACACTTGGTTCTTGGGCGGAGCTCTCGGGGGTTCCTCAAACACCCCATCCTTGGTGGTAGGCTTAGGTGGCTCCTTGGGTGGAAGCTTGGTAAGTTTGGGAGTAGTAGTGGAGTTAGGCTTCTCACTAGGATTCAGACCACTCGACTCTCCAATCTTCCCAAAAGCAGAAAGATCAACACCCTGAGCAAGGCCTACACCAGAACCTCCAGCAGCTCGCTTAAATTGGGAGATCATCATCCCGAGCTGCGGCTCACTACAAGAGACCCATGACAAGATGGTCCGAAGGTATGTGTTTTCCTCCTCGGTTTGCATCTTGCCATGCTTGACATTCGCAATCTCCTTCTCCAAGCCCTCACACAGAACACACCTCGTGACACAAGTGCTACCCGAGTTGGCCTTCTCTAAAGACTCAATCTTGGCATTCTTCTCTGCCAACTCGGATTGCAAGACAGGACAAGTCTTGCATGCACCCAACAGCTGCGGCCTAGCACGAAGCTCATCCACCTCTCCAACCAAAGCAGCATACTTGCTCCTCAAAGTGAGAAGATCAGTCATGTGCTTGGTGCACGACTCACAGTCACTCTCCTCCGACACAACCACGGTGGACCGAGCGAACTCAAGCTCCTTCACCGTGTCCTCCCACTTCTGCCTAAACTCCTTGCGCTCTCTAGCAGCACGCCTAAGCAGTTTATCTTGGCTAAGGAGGGCAGCAGTAAGTTTCTCAACCTCAGCGGAAAGGTCGTCGTAGGTGAGAGATACCTGGGAGGTGTCGTCGTCGTCGTCGTCGTTCCGAGGGGTGTGCTCCAGCTCGCCTCTGACCTCATCACCAAGCGCCATGGTGCAGAAGCCGTCGTCGTCGGCGAAGAAGCAGAGACCGTTCAGCTTGTCCTCGATCCTCTTCTTCTTCTCGGACTCGTCATCGCTTGAGCAAGCGGAGTCGTCATCCGAGCCGTCGACGTCGCTGAGCGTGGCGAAGAACGCACGCTGCTCAGCCTGGGCCTTCTCCAAGTACTTCTTCTTGATGTACTCTTTGTCGAAGCCGCCCCTCTTCTTGCGCCTTGGGGGGACGTGCTTCTCCTTGCGCTTGGAGTCGTACTTGTGCCCATGATCGCCCTTCCCTGAATGCTTGTTCTTCTTGGGGCAGTTGGCGATGAAGTGGTCGGGGTCGCCGCACTCATAGCATCCTGAGCGTCCTCCACCGCGGCGACGGTTCATGCGGTTGTTGTGGAACCGCGTGAACCGGTTGGCGAGCATTGCCAACTCGTCATCCTTCAATGACTCAAGCTGGTCCTCTGTGACAGAAAAGAGAGATGAAAGAGCAAAACCTCTAGAGGGGTTAGAAGAGCCAGAAACCAAAGCCATAGTCGGGCCAGAAGGATTCTCATAAGAAGCCCTCGACATGGCGTCAATCTCACTAGACTTGAGCTTACTAAAGAGCTCGTCGCAAGTGAGGGTCTCATAGTTAGACGATTCGATGATCGCCTGGACCTTTGAGTCCCACACCGACCGATCAAGAGTGTGCAAAAGCTTCAAAGCCCTCTCATGATCGTCAAAAGGCAACAGCTCCTTGTTCGCTCTCATCTTGTTGACAATGACCTGAAAGCGAGCGAATAAACTCTCTATGCTCTCGCCAGGCATATGTCGAAAGTTCTCATACTCCCGCTTGTGCGACTCATAGAGGCGGGATTTGACCTGAGTGGTTCCCTCATGGAAGTGCATGAGGGTCGCCCAAATCTCGCGAGCCGTGGGGAGGTGAGAAACGCGATCAAACTCGGACATGCTCAAACAGGAGAACAAGGCGTTACGTCCCCGGCTATTGGCCTCGTGCTCATCGATCTAGAGCTGAGTGACCCGAGCAGCCAAGTGTTGGCGCAAAAAGTGGCGTTCTGCGCCAGGCACACGGCAAGCCGGAGAAGCTGGCTTCAATTGTGGCCAGGGTGCTCAGAAGTCCGGTGCGTGCCAGTCAGTTTGACCTGCAACTAACAAGGGAGATAAACTGTTAAATACAAAGCTGCAACGTGCCGGGTATGACCAGACAGTTCCAAGATGTACGGCCCTGAAGCCACTTACGACGACATATAGCTATGAAAGCTATCTGCCAACAGGTTTAAAGGTTATTTGGCAATATAAACAGAGTCATGTGAATAACAGGCTGCCGAACACGTTTGCATGAGAATCGTACTTGCACGATGTATTATATATAAGTTGAAACTTAACCAATCTCGATTGTACAACCGAGTTGGGGTCCATGGAGATTGAACATACAAGCTAAGCGTGACTAAGCTAATCTAAAGCCTGCGCCTGCCGCACGACACCTAGCCTTGTCATAGATCAAACACGCTTAACATGCATGAACCCTCACCACGTGGCAACCTAGATACGATCCAATTCGGCTATTACAAACAGTAGATCTACTGCATAACAGACCTTTCAATAATAAACGTGAGAGGACGGAGCAGATCTATAAAGATGGAGCCGAACTGGACGGTATCTAGACTGGGCAAAAGTGTTATGATGAGATAAACATAGCAAAACACATAACACAAGGTAACTTAATGAATCTATCAGATTGCCAAATCTAACAGAGCCGATAACTATCTTTACTCATGACTCAATCCGCCGCACGATACAAGGCATAAGCAAAAACCTCCCGTCATAAGCTTAAATCCGCCGCACAATACTAAGCTTAACGTACGAGACTACTTGCACCATATCTAAATCCGCCGCACGATACTAGACATGATAGCAAGGTTGCCGGAACTTATGGAGGTCGACGGATCGATGGCCCCTCTCGAAGAACACGACGACACGACTTGGACTCGAAGACGGCGCGGGGCCGGGGTTGGTTGTATTGATTGTGAACAGATTTACAATAGTCTCAGGGTTTATATTTATACCCTGGTGTCCTACGAGTCCTAGGAGGACACGATTACAACGATAAAACAGGAAACCTATCTGAGTCCTAGAAGAACACGATTACAATGATAAATTAGGAAACTATCAAAAACATGATGCCTTTTGCTCCAAGCTTCCTTTAATAACCGGCATGCGCTAAAATGATGAGATTCCCGTCGCCAAATCTTCTTGATATGTCGTATTCGTCGCAAACCGACTTGGCTTGAGGTAACCGACCGTAGCGTTACGTTGCCGAATCTGCTCGCCGTTGACTAATCGCTTTCACAGCCTCGCCGAATCCATTGAGTTAGCCGACCGCGTCCGCCGTCTGCCGAATCCTTCAAGCGGCGGCGTTCGCCGAATCATCATAGTGTCGGTCCACTTGTCATAGTGCGAAAACTCGGTGTTAACACATGCCCCCTAATTTTGGGATAAATGTTTTATTCTAAAATTCATTTTCTCCTTTTCGCACCACTGTAGAGTTTCTGGAAGCATCCGACTTCCTTTGTCATTAATCATCACAGCTGCCGACTCGCCTTCCGACGCACTCGAGATCCTTTAAAAATTCCCCATGTACTTTGGCCATTTGTAACATATCTGCATTTTGCATCCAATCAGTTACCGTTCTGATGACATCGTGTTTAACCGTGTGAACCTGTTCGGCAATCTGGCCAAAGTTTGTCTCGAACATCTAAATCGGCAGTTTTGCCGAAGACAGGCGCTCTATTCTCCGCCGAACACGTACGTGAGTGCACTCAGACGGCCTACGCAGCCCATTACTGTAGAAGCCCATCTTGGGAAATGGAAAAAACCCAATCCGTCGGTTGGCATTCGACATAAATCGTCCCTAGAGACCTGCCTTCTCCCAATCTTGCATCCGCCCCTTTAGTACTCTCGCCGCCTCGGCTTCCTTGTTCGTTCCGCCCCAGAAAACCCTAACTTTCCGAGTGCAATGGCGAGCCATGATGACCGCGGCAAACGCCCGGCGACCGAGGAAGCCGAAGGGAGCCGCGCTCGGCGCCTCCGTCGGCGCGGGTAGGACTCCTCGCTTACGTCCTTTGTGGCAGTTTCTTGAAGATTTCGCTCATGCTCGGTTGCTGCTTGCTGACAGGGTCCCCGTTATTTCCTCCGCCGGCGGGCATGCCCGGCCTTCTTCAGCGTCGGGGAGGCCAGAGGCTTCACCATCGGATTCGCCAAGCTCCTCCGACAGTCTCTCCTACCACTCCCATCCTTGGGAGGCGAGCCCGGACCGGGATTCCGACGGCGGCCTTTACGACCACAACGACGCCTTGAACTTCATGGCGCTGCGGGACGAGTCCCGGGAAGAGCTGGCCGCCGTCTCGAAGCAGTATGGGATAGATCAGCTGGAGTGGGAGGACCAACGCCGGCAGTTCTGCGACGCAATCACGGGTATGAACACCCAATCCTAGATCGGTTTTCGGTCGTTCTTGCTGATCTTTTAACCGATCCATTTCAACTTGTCGTTCATAGCACTGTCTGAAGAGCTGGAGTGCCTGAAGATGGCGGCGAACGCCGTCGCAGACCGGGTGAACGCCCAGGGCGACACCGCCGAGGCGCGCCTGGCCAATGTACACGGCCGCGTCGAGCAGGTCGCCCTGCAGGGTGTGCACCATGGCGTGGCGCTGGGGCTGTCGGCGCTAACGGTCCGTGCAGAGGAGGACTTCTCCGTGACGCCGGTTGGCTTCCCCGGCGGAGCAGGTCCGGAGGACGTCGAGCAGATTGATGATCTTCTGGACTCCTACGAGGATCATGCTCGCGTCCTCGCCGCGGTCACCAATCCGCAGACGGTCATCAACAGGATGTTCGATAACTGATCTGCACTTTTTGCACATTCCCCACTACGAACAATATTCTATTTTGCTATGTTTATACGCACAACCTGTTCTCCTGTCCTGCGCTTGTTGAGCGTTTGATTTATCTAGCCGATTGCACAGCACCGTGTGCACCTGGCCCTATATTTCTGCGTTTTTTGTGCTAGAGGCGACACATGCCGTGCCGGCTGTTTTTTGTTCTAAGGATGATAGAATCTATCGGCCATTTTTTGCGCTAAGGGCGACACCATTTTGTATCGGCCATCGGTGCCCGCTAGTCCTTGGTTCCGTTATGCACCGACCTCCACGCTAGGATGAAACCTCTTTAGATAACGTCCATTAATTGCCCTAGCAAACTCTTCTCCTTGGAGGGTTTTCAGAACATACGCATTACCCGGAGCACGTCTCAGAATCCGAAAAGGCCCTTCCCAGTTAGGGGACCATTTGCCGAATACCTTGTCTTTGGTACCGATTGGCAAGATAATTTTCCAAACGAAGTCTCCCTCTTCAAATCCTTTTTCTCTCACTTTCGAGTTGTAGTACTTGGCAACGCGTATCTTATTCTTCTCAATATTTTCCAAGGCCTTGAGACGAATCAAATGCAAATCCTCTAGCTCATCCATCATCAAATCCTTATAATTTTCTTTAGCCAGATCATTCTGCAATGTAACTCGTCTTGACCCCGACTGCAACTCCCACGGTAGCACTGCGTGATGCCCGTAGACCAACTCGTATGGCGACGTCTGAGTCGACCCATGACAAGCCATACGGTACGCCCACAAAGCATCATTGAGTACCAAGTGCCACCTTTTAGGTTTCTCTTCGATCTTCTTTTGAATGATTTTAATCATGATTTTGTTAGAAGCCTCTGCCTGTCCATTGGCCTGTGCATAGTAAGGAGAAGAATTATAGAGTTTAATCCCCATCTCTTCGGCAAAGTCACAAAACTCCGAGGAAGTGAACTGAGTTCCCTGATCGGCGGTGATGGACTGAGGAATGCCGAATCGGTAAATGATATGCTCCCTGCCGAAAGACACCATGTTCTCTGACGTCACCTTCTTCAACGGGATGGCTTCAACCCATTTTGTGAAATAGTCCGTGGCCAATAAGACAAACTTATGTCCTTTGCTAGATGGAGGGTGAATCTGGCCGATCAAATCAATGCCCCATCCTCTGAAAGGCCAAGGCTTAACGATCGGATTCATGGCCGATGCTGGAGCCCTTTGCACATTGCCGAATCGCTGACAATCCTGACAACCTCTGTAATACTTAAAGCAATCTTCGAGCATAGTCAGCCAAAAATATCCAGTCCTCCTGATTAACCATCTCATACGGTGAGCCGACTGGTGTGCACCACATACGCCTTCGTGCACCTCATACATCAGTTTCTTAGCCCCATCTTGGTTCAGGCATTTAAGAAAAACCCCATCTATGGATTTGTAGTCCAATTGATTGTCCAAGAGCGTGAACTTAAGAGCCTTGTACCTGAGTTTTCGGGAGACTTTCCTGGATGGGTCCCTGAGGTAATCGGCAATGTTGTCTCTCCAATCCTCAATTGCCTGATTATCACTTGGGACTGCTTGATCACCTTCTGGGGCTGTTTGCTCTCCCTCGAGTGCAAAAATGTTTTGATTCTCCCTATACCCGGATGCTGCCTGAGCCAACTGGTTAGCCTCTTCATTTTGCCCCCAAGGAATATGTTGCAAGGTTACCGATCGAAACTGTCTGAGGAGCTCTTGGCAACCTTCGAGATATTCCTACAGCGTGTCGTTCTTGCACTCGTATTTGCCGGTCAATTGCTTGATCACCAATTCCGAATCACCGAAGATCTCCACGGCGTCTGCCTTAATGTCCACAAGCAACCGCAGCCCTCGGAGTAGTGCTTCGTACTCTGCTTGATTATTAGTTACCGGGTACTCGATCGGTATAGAGTACTTGAAGGGTGCCCCCTTGGGAGAAATCAACACTATCCCGACTCCACCACCTTTGCTGCACGAGGATCCATCAAAAAACAATGCCCAAGGGATAACGGCTACCATGTTAGCATTAGGATCACGGTGGTGAGTGACAAAATCAGCCATAATCTGGCCTTTAACAGCCTTTGCCGATTCAAAACGCAAATCAAATTCAGAAAGGGCCAAAACCCATTTACCGATCCTTCCACTTAAAATCGGCATTAATAACATGTGCTTGATTACATCGAATTCTGATACTACCACGCATTCGGCATTCAGTAGATAGTGCCGAAACTTGGTACAAGAATAGAAAACGCACAAGCACAACTTTTCCGTAGCCGAATACCTTGTCTCGGGGTCCAGTAGCTTTCGGCTAAGATAGGCTATGACTCTCTCTTTCCCTTCGAATTCTTGCATGAGGGCCGACCCTATCGTTAGGTTGTCGGCCGCCACGTACAACTTGAAAGGCTTGTCGAGTTGTGGAGGAACCAATACTGGTGGTGCCTTCATGTACTCCTTGATCTCATCGAAAGCCTTTTGTTGCACGTCACCCCACACGAACTCCTGATCTTTCTTGAGCTTCAATAGTGGAGAAAATGGCAGCACGCGCTCAGACAAGTTGGATATGAACCTTCTGACAAAGTTGATTTTGCCGAGCAGTGATTGAAGTTCTTTGAGATTGGTCGGTGGCACTACCTTATCAATTGCTTCCATGCTCTTCCTACCGACTTCGATCCCTTTTTTGTGGACCAGGAATCCCAGAAACTCACCAGCCGACACCCCAAATGCACACTTGGTTGGATTCATCTTTAAACCATGTTTCCTCGTGCACTCCAAGGTCTTCCTTAAATCGGCTAAGTGTCCTTCCTTGCTTCTGGATTTGACCACCACATCATCAATGTAGATCTCTACGATCTTGCCGATCAGCTCATGGAATATGTAATTCATGGCTCGCTGGTAAGTGGCACCGGCATTTTTCAAACCAAAAGTCATGACCATCCATTCAAACAAACCTATATGGCCGGGGCACCTGAAGGCGGTCTTCGCCACATCCTCTGCGGCCATGAAGATCTGATTGTAACCTGCGTTGCCGTCCATAAAGCTTATGATTTCAAAATCGGCCGAAGCATCTACTAGCAAATCGGCCACCGGCATTGGATAACCGTCCATAGGAGTGGCTTTGTTGAGGTTCCTAAAGTCGATGCAGACCCTCATCTTCCCATTTTTCTTGTACACCGGAACAATATTGGAGATCCACTCCGCATATCGACACGGCCGAATGAAGTTAGCTTCTAGTAATCTTTCCACTTCTTTTTTCACGTCGGCCAATACCTCCTCCTTGTAGATCCTGCGCGGAGGTTGTTTGTATGGACGGTATCCAGGCTTGATCGGCAACTTATGCTCAACAATGGACCGATCCAATCCGGGCATCTCTGTGTAGTCCCAAGCGAAACAATCTTTGAACTCTTTTAGGAGATCTACTAGCTGCACTCTGAAAGCAGGGTCTAAATTAGAACTTATGAACATCGGCCTTCTTTTACTTGTGTCGCCAACATCCACTTCTTCCAGTTGGTCGGCCGATGCGAAGCCACGTCCCAGTTTGCCCTCGCTGCTGTCAGTTGGGTTGTCCATCTAAAAGAAACTTTGAGAGCCGACTGCTTGGATCGGCTGTTGATCTCTGTCGTAGATGTTGACAGGACCTTCTCCCCACACACGATCGGAGAAGCAATCTACTCCGTCAAATTCCCAGTAAGTGGGCTCAATGGTAGCAACACTCACCGAGTCATCAGCTTGGACAATCTCGATGTCATCTCCAACCCACTGGATGAGTATTTGGTGCATGGTCGAAGGTATGCAACAGTTGGCATGGATCCAATCCCTGCCCAAAAGCAGGCTGTATGCCCCCTTGCCGTCAATGACAAAGAAGGTCGTGCTGAGCGTCTTGGATCCTATCATCAGTTCCACGTGCACGGCACCCGGAGTGTCAGAGGGATTGCCGGCAAAGTCACGGAGTATCATGTCCGTTTTGAGCAGATCTTCATCGTTCATGCCCAGCTTTCTGAAGGTGGCGTAAGGCATGATGTTGATCGCTGCACCGCCATCGACAAACATCTTGGTTAGCGGCTTTCCGTTGACGTACCCCTTGACATATAATGGCTTCAAATGCCGATGCTTAGCTGGCTTGTCAAATGCTGCCTTCTGAGACAACACGAGCTGTGCCGCGAGCTCGTTGTGCTCGGCCTCGTCGGAGTCCGAACGCGCTTCGTCCTGTGCCCCCTGGCCGATTGGAGCCATGAATTCCAGGGGAAGGAAGAAAGTCATGGCCACGCCAGCGCCTTTGCCATTGTTGTCTGGCTTTTCCTACGGACGCCACTCTTGCTTCTTCCCACCGGCAGCTGCTTCTTCCAACTCCCTATTCCGGAGGCGTTGCACTCTCCTTTTCTGGCTTTTCCTGAGCCCTGGTGGGCACCATTGCCCCTTTTGCCACCTATATGGGCAGGGCTGTACCTCCTCGCTGTCGTCCCGGTGATGCACCCACTCCTGGTCGGCACATCTTTTGGCTTGCCGACCCGGGCTCCTCACTTTTAGGCGCCGATCGTCCATTGGGATGCGTGCTCCCAACCTTTCATGGACGGGACGGCGGTTGACCCGATCCTGCCTATACCCCTGGTACTGATCGCTGCATTCGGGGCAGTTGTTGACGGCAGGCAGTTTCAAGCCTTCGTTCCAGCAATGGCGGAAGAACGGACAGCCCCAGTGAGCTTGCTCCCGCTCTTGGCGGCGTTCTTGCTCCCAGCGATGGGCCTGTTCTGTGTGGTAAGCCCTCTCCTCCAGACGATACCGGTGCTCCCCTGTGTAATCGTCTTCGCGCTGATGCTCCCTCGTGAGCTCCTGTTCTTCGTGTTGGAGACGCCTCTGCTCTTTCTCCTTTTGCCGGCGCCACTTGTTAAGGAGATCCCTGTGGGTAGGCCTGCGCCTGGAAGACGACTCTCCGTGCTCGTATCGGCTATTCGCGGCTTGGGCGTGCTGTCGGAGCTCATTGCCAGTGATTTGCCGATCGGGATCCACTGCGCCAGACTCGCGCGCCTTGTCGGAGGTGAGGGCTTTGACCTTGCCCTTGCCTCTGGGATCTTCCGGGGCTACCATGTTCACTGAGACGAACACGGAGTTCTGGGCGAAGGGGTTGGCATCGATCTTCATCTTGCCATTGAATTTGATGTGCCCATCCTGGATGGCCTTCTGGATCCTGGTCCTGAACACGCGGCAATCATTAATAGAATGAGTATTAGTGTTGTGGAAGCCGCAGTATTTCTTGTCTTTGACGCCTCCAGGACGTAGCATCGGGTGATCCGGGGGTAGCCTGACCCTGCCTTCGGCTACCAGGAACTCGAAGAGCCTATCGGCCTTGGTGACATCAAAGTCATACGCTCCCTTCTGCTGGCGCAGCCACTGCTTGTTGGCCTGGGTCGGTTCTTTGTCCCAGTTGAACTCTGCAGCGGCCACCTCATCTTCAGCATCGGAATAGTCATCGGCTTCGTCCAGGAAAGCTTGATACATCTGGGCCGCGACATTGTCCCTCTGGAAGCGCCCTTCCCTCCGGAAGCCTTGCGCCTGCATAGTCATTTCATTCAGCCGGCGAGAGAGATGACCCAGGTCCTCGAACTCCTAGCCGAAGAGCTTGTCTCTGATGCTTGGGAGCATGCCCGCCACGGCCAATGGTGGAAGCTGGTCGTCCGGCAGGTACATGCCGAAGCACTGGCTTTTGACTTCCCTAAACCTGCGCAGGTAGTCCTGCGGTGTCTCATTCGGCCTCTGGCGCACATACATGATGTCCAACAGCTTCTTCTCCTTGGTGCCCGTGTAGAAGTGCGTATGGAACTTCTGTTCCAAGTCTGCCCAAGAGAGAATAGAGCCCGGTGGCAGAGACGTGAACCAAGCGAACACCGGCCCAGTGAGCGAAGACGGGAAGTACCGAACCCTGAAGGCATCCTCGGTATTAGCCTCCCCAAGCTGGAGTAGATAGCGACTGATGTGCTCCACCGTGCTAGTGTCGTCTAAGCTGGAGAACTTGGACAGGTCTGTCGGCACCTTGACTCTGGGAGGTAGAGCCACACGGTGGAACCATTCGGGGAACGGAGATCTGTAAGCATAGGTACCCTTAGGTTTTAGGCCGAAAGTGCGCTGCATCATATCTGCCATCCTCTCTAGCATGACATCGACATTAGAGTCGGCGGTTTTCTCGGCCATCGGCTTCCCGTATCCTGGATGTGGGGCACCTTCTATGTTGTGAGGCTCAAGCATCTCATGGTACCCGTTTCCATAGTAGTCCTTTATGAGCCTGTAGGTTTGCGGGGAGATCTTGCGTGTTGACTCTGGCGGCTGACCCTTAGCGCCGAACGTGAGCTGACTCATAGTCGGCATCTGGCCCTCTGGCGTGTGCTTCTCTTGAATGGTCATCCCACTCGATTGAGCCTTAGGCGGGGTCTCCTCACCAGCAGTTCCTGCCCCCTTGAGGTGATTCGGCAGATTGAAAAGATGTGGTCCCGCTATAGGGCCAAACTCGGCCTCCATAAGTTCATCGGCCTTGGGGCCGAATTGGGCGATCATGATGGTGCGGAAGGTGTTGAGAAACGCCCCATGCATGCGACCGATGGCACCAGAGACAGCTTTGTTGATCATATGAGACATTTTCAACACTGCCTCCGCTTCCCCGGGATCATTCGGGTTGGGCTGGACGGGTTTCGGCAGATCGTGCAGACGGCGAACCTTTCCGCTCTTGTTCTTGGAAAAGGCTTCTAAGCACTTGGCCTGGAATTCGGCACAAGCATCCTCCACCTGCTCTCTGTACTCGTCGGGTAGTTCGGTGAGCTGCACCTGCACGAGCCCCGCCTTGTTGCTGGCCTCTGCTTCAGTGACTTCGACCATTGCTGCAGGAAAAAAGTGTTGGTCCCACCGGGCGTGCCAAAAAGTGTGTTGGCGCAAAAAGTGGCGTTCTGCGCCAGGCACACGGCAAGCCGGAGAAGCTGGCTTCAATTGTGGCCCGGGTGCTCAGAAGTCCGGTGCGTGCCAGTCAGTTTGACCTGCAACTAACAAGGGAGATAAACTGTTAAATACAAAGCTGGAACGTGTCGGGTATGACCAGACAGTTCCAAGATGTACGGCCCTGAAGCCACTTACGACGACATATAGCTATGAAAGCTATCTGCCAACAGGTTTAAAGGTTATTCGGCAATATAAACAGAGTCATGTGAATAACAGGCTGCCGAACACGTTTGCATGAGAATCGTACTTGCACGATGTATTATATATAAGTTGAAACTTAACCAATCTCGATTGTACAACCGAGTTGGGGTCCATGGAGATTGAACATACAAGCTAAGCGTGACTAAGCTAATCTAAAGCCTGCGCCTGCCGCACGACACCTAGCCTTGTCATAGATCAAACACGCTTAACATGCATGAACCCTCACCACGTGGCAACCTAGATACGATCCAATTCGGCTATTACAAACAGTAGATCTACTGCATAACAGACCTTTCAATAATAAACGTGAGAGGACGGAGCAGATCTATAAAGATGGAGCCGAACCGGACGGTATCTAGACTGGGCAAAAGTGTTATGATGAGATAAACATAGCAAAACACATAACACAAGGTAACTTAATGAATCTATCAGATTGCCAAATCTAACAGAGCCGATAACTATCTTTACTCATGACTCAATCCGCCGCACGATACAAGGCATAAGCAAAAACCTCCCGTCATAAGCTTAAATCCGCCGCACGATACTAAGCTTAACGTACGAGACTACTTGCACCATATCTCAATCCGCCGCACGATACTAGACATGATAGCAAGGTTGCCGGAACTTACGGAGGTCGACGGATCGATGGCCCCTCTCGAAGAACACGATGACACGACTTGGACTCGAAGACGGCGCGGGGCCGGGGTTGGTTGTATTGATTGTGAACAGATTTACAATAGTCTCAGGGTTTATATTTATACCCTGGTGTCCTACGAGTCCTAGGAGGACACGATTACAACGATAAAACAGGAAACCTATCTGAGTCCTAGAAGAACACGATTACAATGATAAATTAGGAAACTATCAAAAACATGATGCCTTTTGCTCCAAGCTTCCTTTAATAACCGGCATGCGCTAAAATGATGAGATTCCCGTCGCCAAATCTTCTTGATATGTCGTATTCGTCGCAAACCGACTTGGCTTGAGGTAACCGACCGTAGCGTTACGTTGCCGAATCTGCTCGCCGTTGACTAATCGCTTTCACAGCCTTGCCGAATCCATTGAGTTAGCCGACCGCGTCCGCCGTCTGCCGAATCCTTCAAGCGGCGGTGTTCGCCGAATCATCATAGTGCCGGTCCACTTGTCATAGTGCGAAAACTCGGTGTTAACACCAAGACAACGTAATCATCCCTGTTGCAAATCTCCCAAACATAAGAGCCCATGCTCTGGAGATAGGCCGACATGCGTATCTTCCAATACGCATAGTTCGTCCCATCAAAGAACGGCGGTTTGCCCACGCCGCGATCCATGTCGCCTTCTGTGGATCTGGAACCGGCTAAGGTGGAAGATCCTTAACCTGCTCCGATACCAATTGAAGGACCGAGAATGCACAAGCAAGGCGACCAGAGGGGGGGTGAATGGGAGCCAATCAAATTTCTTCCGAAACTTTGGCCGAGTGTCCCAAATTCAACCCTGAAAAGCACGGACCCAAAGCGTGATGCTCACGACCCTTGGAAGAGGGTGGATGATCCCTAGGATCACAGCGGAGAACTACCAAGAAGAAGCAAACCAAAAACCAAAAGCTCCGGCTCGAACACAACCCCAAAAACCAAGTCCCGGACATAGATAGGCGGCTACGTCAAGAAACTCCTAAATACCTATGCTAACAAGTAGCAAAGATACCTAGAGAGGTTCCTTGGTCAACTACAGGGCCAAACGAGAGGTCCAGAAACCAAGCGAACAAGTCGGGAGAGCAAACGCACTGAACCGGAGCACTCAGGCAAGTCCCGGACTGTCCGGCAGTACGGTCGCGGACTGTCTGCCCAGTGGCGGACTGTCCGGGCTCAGGTCGCGGACTGTCCGCCAGCCAAACGAGCAAAAACACAGTGCTACTGCAAGTCCACTGGACGTTCCCGGACTGTCCGCGAGAACCAACGGCGGACTGTCCGCCGGTCAAATGCTAAAATAGCGAAGATGCTGAACAGTCCCTGGACGACTCCCGGACTGTCCGCGAGTTCCTTCGGCGGACTGTCCGCCAGTCAAGGAACAGTAATGCGACCGAGACCCGCAGCCAATGACCTGGCTCGATCCCGACGCGCGGACTGTCCGCGGGTCCAACAGCGGACTGTCCGCGGATGAACAGAGAGGGCGATTTCAGTCGCCCTTCTCCCAAAACCTCTCAAATCCGATCCAAACCAAAATCCCAAGTTCCCAAACTTGGAGAAGATGATCACGGGGTAGTTAGGAGACTATCCCCAAGAAATCATCCGCTCAAAACAATCAAATCACCGGGAAATCAAAAGGGAAGATGGATGAACGGAAAAAACGCCACGAAAACAAAATCGACCCGATCTATTCGATCATGAGGAGTTAGATGAATTCCTTTGGTCGAAATGACCTCCTCAATGATACGAACAAAGTGATTAAAACGGATTTCGCAAAGACGCACTAGAGAGGGAGATCGAGTGACGGGAAAATCGTGAAGAAACGAAGAACGCGAAAAACACGAATCAAATCACGAATCAAGTCATCGATCTGCACTGCAATCGTGAGATTACGGTCTCACTTCCTCACAATCAACAGTACACAGAGGCAAGTCTCTTTGCAGATCTCAGCTAGCTACAGCAGGGGATGGGAGAGCAGGAAACCCTAAGGCCAAAGAGCAAATGACTGAGATCAGGGGAGGGGGGTGTCTCCCCGACTACTTATCCTAATTCTAGTCTAAGTACAATTCCTACTCTACCCCTCTCTAATCTAATTACAGAGCGAACCAGCTAAACCCTAGGGTTATTCTGGACCAACTCGGTGGTAGGTGTATCGGACGGCCACGCCCGCACAACTCGTCCGCGTTGCCTCCATGCAACCTTCCGATTGCCGCCACGTGCCGCCCTCGCTCTGCACCCCCGGTTTTGTGGCCCAAACCGGGAAACTAGCCTTTTCCAGCTATCCCCCGGTTTTGAGGCCCAAACCGAGAAACCAGCCTCCAAGTCCAACGCCTGAGTTTTGTGGCCCAAACTCAGAAACCCGCAGCGCCCAGGTTTTGAGGCCCAAACCTGGAAACCGTCCTCAGCCCGAGTTTTGTGGCCAAACTCGGAAACCCTCAGCACCCAGGTTTTGAGGCCCAAACCTGGAAACCGTCCATCTGATGGTTTTTCTCTGGCTCTACCACCAAACCGAAGCTGTAGAGGGGATGCACTGCCCGTGCACCCCGTCCGCCGACACGTGTCCCCAGGTCCTCGACCCGAGCTACACCGTGCCCCGCAAATCTTCACTTGTCGCTGTCCCAGGCTGCCAGCCACCACGGCTGATCCTCAGGCACTCTGGTCCCTCAGTCCAAGCCTCACGTCCGCCCTTCACCGCTCGGTTCATCGGCATGGCACGTCCGCCGCACGGCACGCCCATCCTTCACCGCACCCGGTCCGTCGGCACGACCCATCTTAACTTGACCTTCACCTTGCCCTCGATCACTGTCTCCGTGCTCGGCACCTGCACAACACAAGCCAAAGACCCTGCGATCAAACCCGTTGACAATCACTCATCACTCAGAGACTCGGCATACACCCATGTATCCGCAATCTACCTATTACAACCTTACTAAAAAAAATCATTGCTAGAGCATGAACATATATTTCTACACAAAATTCTAAAGTTTAAGCCAGATTAAATCCTTTGAACTACAACCCTACTGGAAAAGGGTGCAAATTCGATTTTCATATTTTTCTCAGATTCTACTCCACATTTCAGACTTATCAAGAAAGTTCCATGAACAGCAACATTACATTATTTTCTGCATGAATTTTCTAAGAAAAGCTCAAAAAAGAACACTTGTACTACAACTTCTTATTTTTCCATACAACAATCCATACCTAACATTTTCCTTAGCTTCTACAAGACATACAGAGAGCACATGAATTTTCCCATATTTTATTTCTGCATACATTTCTCTCAACATTTAAATTAAGAAAACAACTAAAAATGCATTTAAATCTAAACAGACACTTTTACACTGGAACAGGTCCTTATATATTTTTCACAGACACTTTATATGATGAGAAACATGTACAAATTTTTCCATGAATTATTTCAAGAAGAAAGCACGTAAACACATTTATTTAACAACATGCACATAAACTAAATTAAATAAAAACAACACCATAAACTGCTATCAAAAATACTTTCACATTTTTTCCTGATAGATCTACTCACGAACCAATTAACAAAATTGGAAGCACTCCATTTGGATCATTAAAATGTGCTACACAAAATAAACAAGTTTTTCTAGAAATAAAAAGGAAAAGGAAAAACATTTTGAATTTCCCGGCCAAACTTTCGTGGACTCGGCCCATGGGCCAAGTGTGACTGACGCGTGGGGCTAGCTGGGTCAACGGGCCCACCTATCGGCCAAGGCAGAGCAGGGGCGTGGCGTTGACCGGCGATTTCTCGCCTTCGGTGAGGTTGCCCACGGTGAGACGGGGCTCGGTGAGTTCGTCTCGGCGAGGCGAATCGGTAGGTGGGGTTGGTTTGGCTAGCGCACGACCATAGCTCGCCGGCGACGAGCAATGGCGGGCGGTGCCGGTGGTGAGGCTCGGCTACACCATTTTCGGGTCGCCAGTGGAATCGAAGGAAGGGGAAGGACCAGTGAACCCTAGGATTGGCCGGCGAAGCCTCGGAGCGGCTCAACCACGTGCGGGGGTCACGGCGACTCTAATGGCGCTCGGCCCGGGAAGAGAGAGAGCTAGGGAGCGGTAGCATCAAGGCCGAGGGGTGTTCTCACCTTGCCTTGGTGTGGCGAGGCTCGTCGGAGAAGGAGAAGGCTCGGGGCAGCACAACAACCGCAGAACAGTCTTGAGCTCCGCACGGCGTTGGCGGCGACCGCGGCGGGGCTCGTCGTGTTCCGGGGGAGACGGAGTTTGGGGTGTGGTGCTAGCGTGCGCACCAGTTGTGCGGGGAGAATGCGGGGTGGTGTGCGGAGGGAATTGGACAGAGGATGTGGCGTAACGGCCCTAATCCCATGGCCCACAGGTCCCTGTCATCCACTGACAGCCGAACCTATGTTCCACGCGATTAAGACTGATCGTCACTGGGCTGCATCAGCGCCCATTGTCCGCAGGATCATCTCACCTTTCGGTTACAGCATTGGATACTTTTACAAATAACATCGGAATACAGAGCAGAAGACTTAAATAACATTAGTTTTACAAACCGAGGTTCCAAATAAAATTAAAGGTGCAGTTATTACAAACCATGTTCGGGTAATAGAAATAGGCAACGTAGCGGAGTACAACAAAATAAAGATACTTGTAAACACCCAGCCCGAGGGTGCACAACTATTCTTCGGCCTCATCGGCCTCTTCCTAGACGATGGTCATGCAGCAGGGCGCAAGACACATCGGGGACTCAGTCATACCTGCAGCATGGGTAACAAACCCTGAGTACTGGGGTACTCAACAAGACTTACCCGACTAAAGAAAAGGGAGAAGACTCAGGAATGAGAGGCTTAGGTAGTCAAGGTAAGGCTTAAGCAAGATCAAGTATTTTGCAGAAAAAGCATTTTGAAATCCTTGTTTTATTTTTGGAAAGATTCCAGTATTTCTCAATTCTTCATTGTTCATGATTCATTTTACCTTTCAAAAACACACCTAGTTGAGAACCACTCTCCGTTGACAGTCAGTGACCAAGTCTCCATAACCGAGGAGCAACGTTAATCCGGATAAATAATACTCAGCTGAGGATCCCTATCCACACTGCATATGTAGCACCCAAGCTTGCATATGCCAACTCGTCTACCACGATTCCTCCAAGATTGGGCCCGGTCCTACGCCACCCGGAAGTACAGTACACCACTTTTATCTAGGTATGACGACCACGTGGGTACATGCTACTTCCGCCATCTCTCCACTCCCAGTGCGCGGTTGTCGGTCCAATAAAGGATTCCTCGGAGCCAGAGCTTTCCGAAGTATGTGAATAGTTACAAGTCTTGACCAGCAGGCCCCCATACGGATGGTCCCTAAATTTTTCCGCCAGCGACAAGCACCTCGGGACTCTAACCCAAGAGTACAGGTTCTGTCGGTTTTTTCAACCCTGTCCCGGTCGGTGTCAACTGTTGAGTCCCGGACTACAACATGACGGCACCGTACGCTCGGACAACCTCTCCTCGCAATTGACTAGGCGGATCAGATACCTAGCCAATGGCCGGGGAGTAAAACCAAAATTCCCATAAAAATTTCTTTAAGTGATCATACTTTTGAAATTGGCATTTTTATTGCAAATCTATTGTATAGCATCGCTAAGAATTTGCAAATAGTTTTTAAACAGGGCAGGTGGATCTTCTGGTGGAGGTAAACAGTGCAGGTAATAGGTCATCACACAACGCCTATAACCTAATGCAGTAGCTTAACTCAAAGACATTTAAGTAAACCTTTTATAAAATAAAAACAAGGAAGGGTTCAAATGCACCGGGGCTTGCCTTGAAGAGCAAACAAGACAGGCTCGGGGTCGGCAGTGCAGGTGTCGGAGCTTGGGGTCGCCTCAGGGGTAGGTCCGTCAGCGGCTGCTTCGACTTTGACGTTTTCTCCTTCGGTCACTATACGGATGCAATGATGTATGCTTATGAGGATGCTGACATGAACAATACAGCATAGGACAAAACCACTGATTCTAGAGTACAACTTCTCATCGTGTAAGTAACTTCTAGAATGGACATAAAGTTACTTATCTTTATCTCTAAGCAAAATTAATCAACCTACTAAGCATCATTTATCCGACCTAAACACAAATCATGCATGACATCACAAGCATCATAGACCAAAAGGGTGGGGGTCTATGAACAGCAAACAATCCAAAAGTCACATCACAGGGCATTCAATATAAACCCTAATCACTTTTCTATTTTTTTTTCTTAATTATTTAAAAAGGTCATTTTATGAAGTTGCTCCAAAAATTACCAAATTAATCTCATAAGTTCATTATGGTATAAAAAGATGGAAAAAGAAATTTCATAATTTTTGGAGGTCATTAAGGTGCTCAATTAAAATCAGACATTAATTAACAAAAGGCACTATTTAACAATTAAATTAAATGCTCAAAAAATCAACTTGTTCCAAAAGACTTCAAAATTTCACCAGAGACTAAACATGGCATAGGAAGCTTACAAAAATTTATCTCATGATTTTTGGAGTTATAAAATGATTTTCTAAAAATCCAAAACCATCCATTTATTAATTAAAAGAGGGATTTTACATTTTCAAATTCTTGCAGAAAAGTCAAGTTTTATATTTTTATAAAATACTTCAAGTTATAAAGAGTCTACCATGAAATTTTCAGATTTTTTGGAACCACACAGAAAATCACACAAAAAGATGAAAACTGAACACTATTCAAATTTTTCCAAAAAGGAAAAAGAGCACTGTGCTCCTTCCTCGCAGGGCTCGGGCGAATCGCGCGACGGACCGCAGGGCTCGGGCGAATCGCAGGCGAGGCGGATGGCGGGCCGGCCGCTCGGGGCTCGCGCTGGGAAAGCCGAGGGTGGGAAAAGCTTCGTGAGCTCACCGCGAGTCGGGAGGGAGGCTCGGCGAGGCGGTGCAAGGGTCGGAGGAGGGAGTCCGACGGTGGTGGCGGATCTCTTCGGCGGCGAACGGCGTCCGGCGGCTCTGTCCACCAAAAGAGGTCACCGAGGGTGCGGTTAGGAGCGCGCTGAGGTGAGGAAGAGAGGGCAGGGGTCGGAGGGAAGAGAGAAACACTCACGGCGGCGAATTTCTCGCTTAGCCGAAACGCGGCCGTTTGCCGGAGTCGGGGACGAAGCTCCTGCGCCGGCGAGAGGAGGGCGGAGGGGTGAAATTGGTTGCTCAGGAAGGTGGAGCAGCTCAAGGTGAAGGCGGTGGAGGGCTCGGCGGGCGCTGGGGTGGTCTGGTGGCTCGGGGCGCCGTGGTGGCGGCAATGGCGGAGCTCGGCGGCTTCTTATAGCCGCGGGATGGAGCGGGGGGGTCCGGGCGAGGGGTGAGGAGCATTCGCGCGGCACTAAAGGAGGTAGGGAGCAGGGTAGGGCGGCTCGGCATGGGCAGGAGCTCGCGCGCGGCGCGGCGGCTTGCCGGCGGCCGGCATCTGCGCGCTGTCCGCGGCCGTAGGGGAAAGAGGAGGGTAGGGTAGGGGATGGCGAGGCGGCGGTAGGTAGGGGACCGGAGAGGTCGAGCGCTTAGCGCTGGCCTCGAGCGACACGGACGCGGGTCAGCTGGGCTCGGCGAGGCTGAAGCTGCACCGCCGTCGGCCGGGGCCCCCTTGCTTTAAAGCTCGCACAGAGACATTACCCATTCCAAATCTACTCCCTTACTGAAATTTTGAAATTACTCCCAAAACTTGAACTTCACAAAGAAAACTCAAAACACCAAAGTTGCTCAAAACTTTGAGACCTACAACTTTGTCAACATAAACTTTTTCTGAAACTCAATAGTTTTTGAGATAATTTTGAAAACCGAAAAGGGAACAAAACTGGAGTTTGAAAGAATTTGAAATTACTTCTGATTTTATATTGAAACTAGAAAATCCGTAAACACCAAAGTTGTTTCTCTTGACAAGATCTACAACTTTGCTAAAAGGACCAACCTCAAATTTTGAATTGTTTTTAAATTAATAAAAGAGGGGTAAAAACCAGGGTTTGGAAATCAGGGTTTTTCAAAAGGAAATTGAAATCTGTTTTTGATTTTGGTTTTTGAACAACACAACAAAGCTTCAAGACACTAAACTGCACAAGAATTACACAAAGCTAGGCACAGAGGTGAAATTACCATTTTGCCCTTATAGGAAGATTTGGGCTTTAGGGTTTTAGAAAAAGGAATCACTACACACAAAATACCTTTAGGAAAGGCAAAGGCAAGCAATCAATAGGCAAACATTAATGCATGACAAGAATGATTAATGACTAAAGATGATGACATGTCAGGTTAATTACATATTAAACACCAGAGGTGTTACAGCCTTCCCCCCATAAAGAAATCTCGCCCCGAGATTCTGCGGCTTAAGAAGGACAAAGGCAAAACCTTACATCTACAGAGTATCGAGAAAGCCGAGATAGCTCTTTGCTAAGAAGTCTTCGGATTCCCAAGTGGCTTCTTCTTCAGAGTGTTGGTTCCACTGGACCTTGTACCATCTTGTGGTAGTCCTCCGGGTAACACGGTCCTTGTGATCCAACACGCGAACTGGATACTCAGAGTATGACAGATCGGGTTCTAATTCAACACCTTCAACTTCCACCGCGTGTTTGGGTACTCGGAGACACTTCTTGAGTTGGGAGACGTGAAACACATTATGGACGGCGGAAAGATGATCGGGCAATCTTAGCTTGTAAGCTACCTTGCCACAGCGTTCCAAAATTTCAAAGGGACCGATATAGCGTGGTGCTAACTTTCCCTTGACTCCAAAACGAGTGACTCCCTTGGTGGGTGAGACCTTCAGATACACATAATCTCCGATCTGCAACTCCAAAGGTCGATGTCTCTTGTCAGCATAGCTTTTCTGTCGAGACTGCGCAATCTTCATATTCTCTTGTATTTGCTTGACTTTTTCTTCCATATCTTTTACTAGGTCAACCCCAAAGAATTCCCTTTCTCCAGGTTCCGACCAACTGAGAGGTGTACGACAACGGCGACCATACAGTGCTTCAAAGGGTGCCATTTTGATGCTCTCTTGATAACTGTTATTATATGAGAATTCTGCCAAGGGTAAACAGTTATCCCAAGTATCTGCAAAGGTGAGCACGCAGGCTCTCAACATATCCTCTAACACTTGGTTGACTCGCTCAGTTTGTCCATCCGTTTGTGGATGATATGCTGTGCTATGCAGTAGCTTGGTTCCAAGTGAGGTATGGAACGCCTTCCAGAACTTTGCGATAAACTGAGTACCACGATCAGAGACAATGGTCTTGGGTATGCCATGGAGTTTTACTATGTTGTTCTTGTACAAAGTGGCATAAGTGGGGACGGTGTAACTGGTTTGACTGGCAGGAAGTGAGCTTGTTTAGTGAGGCGATCCACGATCACCCAGATGGAATCAAAACCTCTTGATGTCTTGGGTAGCCCATTGATAAAATCCAAACTGATATCGTCCCATTTCCAAGCAGGTATAGGTAAAGGTTGCAATTCTCCTCCAGGCTTTATGTGCACAGCTTTGACTTTCTGGCAAGTATCACATTGAGCGACATACCGAGCGATCTCAATCTACATCTTCGTCCACCAGAATCTCTGCCTCAAGTCCTGGTACATCTTGTTGCTGCCGGGGTGGATGGAGAATCTAGTCAAGTGTGCTTCATCAAGGATTAACTGTCTCAACTCAGGCACTTTGGGAACTACCAGTCGGTTCTTGAACCAAACCTACTTCCTGCATCATCAATCCTGAAACAATCCGCTTTTCTGGCTCGGATCCTTTTCGATGATGTGCTTGATTCCAGGGTTATCTTTCTGTACAGTGATGAATCTGTTCCCTGATAGGGGTTTCTATCCTGATATTATTCAGAGTTCCCTGTGGAACCATCTCAATACCCAGCTTTTCCAATTCATAACACAGGGAAGAATCATAGGGTTTCATCACCAGACAGTTGCAATACGACTTGCGACTGAGCGCATCGGCGACCACATTCGCCTTACCCGGATGGTAATGTACTTCGAGATCATAGTCCTTAATTAATTCAAGCCATCTTCTCTGTCTCATATTCAGTTCTTCTTGAGTGAAGATATACTTCAGGCTTTTGTGATATGTGTACACATTGCAGGCACTACCCAACAAATAATGACGCCAGATCTTTAAGGCAGTGCACCACATGCTGCTAACTCAAGATCATGGGTTGGATAATTCTCTTCATGTCGCTTAAGCTGCCGTGAGGCATAAGCGATCACTCGTCCTTCTTGCATCAAAACACAGCCCAAACCAGTACCAGATGCATCACAGTAGACATCAAAGGGCTTTTCGATGTCCGGCTGGGCTAGCACTGGTGACGTGGTTAACAGTCTCTTCAAGTGTCTGAAAGGCTTGTTCACAAGCTGGTGACCAGACAAACTTCACAGAATTCTTTACTAACTCGGTGATAGGCTTGGCGATTCTGGAGAAATCCGGGAATGAAACGACGATAATACCCAGCCATTCCCATGAAGCTACGGACTTCATGAACAGTGGTAGGTGGCTCCCAATCCAGAATGTCTGCCACTTTTCCGGGATCAACTGACACACCTTCAGCGGATAGAACATGACCAAGGAACTGTATCTGATCTAACCAGAACTCACATTTACTGAATTTGGCATAAAGCTGATGATCTCTGAGGCGGGTTAGAACGATACGAAGGTGTTCGGCAAGCTCTTCAGGGGTCTTTGAGTAGACAAGGATGTCGTCAATGAACACGACTACAAATTTATCAAGCTCCGGCATGAATACAGAGTTCATGAGGTACATGAAGTGGGCAGGGGCATTGGTCAAACCGAAGGACATGACCAAGTACTCATATAGGTCGTATCTGGTGGTGAAAGCGGTTTTAGGAATGTCTTCGGGATGTATTTTTATTTGGTGGTAGCCAGATCTGAGGTCAATTTTGGAGAATACTCTGGCTCCAGCTAGCTGGTCAAAAAGAAGGTCAATACGAGGCAAGGGATATTTATTTTTGATGGTGACCTCGTTGAGTGGGCGATAATCAACGCACAGTCTGAGACTCTTGTCCTTCTTCACAAAGATTGCAGGACAACCCCAAGGAGACGAGCTTGGGCGAATGAAGCCCTTATCCAGCAAGTCATGTAACTGGATTTTTAGCTCTGCCAAATCTCTGGGAGGCATTCGGTAAGCTTTGCGGGATATAGGAGCAGTCCCGGGCTTAAGCTCTATGGCAAACTCAACATCACGGTCAGGAGGTAGGCCAGGTAAGTCCTCTGGAAAAACATCAGGGAATTCACAGACCACGGGGATGTCTCTGGTCTCCAGGACATAGGTGGTATTTAACTGTGTGGCTGCGGGTTTTTGAGGCATTGGGAGTTGGAGAAGGAGTTTGGAGGTACTATTGGGAATGTCCACTCTCACAACCCTATTTAAGATGTCAATCATGGCCTTATACTGGCACATCCAATTCATGCCTAGGATGACATCTATCTCTTGATCACGTAGCACTATCATGGTGGTAGGAAATACATGTTCCCCCAACATCACCGGTATATTGCGAACCACTTCCTTAGTACTTATACGCCCTCTAGGCGAAAATATACAGAAACTTTCTTTCAACTCCCCAATTGATATCCCATGCTTAGAGACAAATGTACGACTGATGAAAGAATGCGATGCACCAGAATCAAACAACATGACTGCGTGATGATTGGCAATGGGAAACCTACCGATCATGACGGGCTCTCCTTCTGGGATGTCGCCAACAGTGGTGTAGTAGACTTGCCCGTGCTTCTTGACAACTTTGCCTTTCTGAGCATGCTGCTGCTGGACACGGTGCTGCTGCTGCTGAGATCCTCCAGGACCCTTCTGAGCATTCTGAGCATATTTCTTGGGCTTTGGGCACTCACGAGACCAGTGACCGACTTGGCCGCAGTTGTAGCAGGGATGGTTGTAGACGGTTTGTGGGGTGGTGATTACGAACACCTGGGGCGTTCGGCTGCGTGGCACTTTGCTGATTGGGGTTGTGGGTGGTGGCCGCAGTACGGACGACCACTTGCTGGTGGGGGTAAGGTGAGCGATTGTGGTGGTGGCTAGGGTGATAAATGACCCTCTGACGCTTGTGACTGCCAGAGAAACTGTTGGATCCTGCTTTCTTCTTCTTTTTTCCTCTTGGTACTGACGATTGCTCTCCTCAAAAGCAACAGCCCGGTCAACGGACATCATGATACGAAGCCGGTCAGGTTATTGGACATACTTCTGCGGATCTTGGGGTGCAGTCCCCTAAGGAAACAGTCCCTCTTCTTTTCGTCCGTGTTGACGTATTCTGAGGCATACTGGCTAAGGTGATTGAACTGACCCTACATACTGCATCACTGTGGAGTCCTTCTGCTGCTAGTGCCAGAAACTGATCAAGCTTCATCTTCATCAATCCGGAAGGGATATGATGTGCACGGAAAGCGGTGCGGAACTCTTCCCAGGTCAACTGATGACCTTCTGGCTGGGCAGCCAACAGGTTGGCATACCAAGCGCTTGCTGAACCACGAAGCTGCTGAGAAGCGAACCGGGGCTTCTGGGTGTCGGTGCAGTGAAGAAGAGCCAAACTTCTACTCCATGGTGCGGAGCCAATCATCAGCTTCAAGGGGTTCATCGGCCTTCGTAAAGACCGGTGGACGGGTTTCGGTGAAATCCACATATGTGGTCTCATGGTTGATGTTATGGCGATCACGGTGGCCATTGTTCTGCAGACCCTGGTTTCGAGCCATCAGGTTAGCAGCGGCTGCCAAGGCTGCGATGGCATCTGCTAGCGTAGCAGGTACAGGTGGAGGGTTTGGAAGGTCAGCCTCCTGAGAACTTCCAGCTCCAGTGCGAGTGTTCACAGGCATCTGTTAAAAACTTGGAACTTAGCATCCATTGATTAAGGTTCTGAAAACAACTAATAGAAAAGCTTCACTGATACCAAGGTAGATGATCGATAAGGATGACTGATAGATAACAACAGACTGATAAGGGGAAAAGATACGAAAAGAAAGATACAGACCCAACTAAACAAAAGACAGACTAGCGCCCCTAAACCTAGACTAAGGGTTTAGGCAAGCAGGTGGTACAGACACACGGGATCTCCATCCTCTAACAACGAGTCTAGTCTTCGTCGATGATGATCATGTCCTCGTCGTCGTCCTCCTCGAGGATGAGCTCAGGTTCAACCTCCTCGTTCTCATCTTCAGCGTAGATGTTCTCGGCAGGTTCAATCTCCTCG
>CM019824.1:96834036-96862453 GCA_009763385.1 Coix lacryma-jobi var. lacryma-jobi
CCCCCTTACCGGATCCTCTCGTCCATCGCAGAGGGAGTCGCGCCGGTCTGCTTTGCTCTCCTCACCTCTGACTCTCGCCGTAGTTGCCCTCGGTTCCCCGGTGTTCTGCCATCGTCCTCCAACGCGTATTAATCCTCTACCGGTGAACTCTCCCGGCATCAGCCCTCCCCACATTGAGCCTCCCTCTCCCCTCCACCCTGCCCAATCCAAGTGCGTCGAAATCCTAAACCAAAGTTCATGCTTTCTACCTTGTCTTGGCCATTTTCTCGTGCAGATCCTTCCGGTGAGACGTTGTGGTGCTCGTACGTGTCGGTATCTCATCTCTGCTTGTCCGTTCGTCGTGTCTCGTCAGGTACAAAACCACGCCTTTTCTCTTCTCTCCTTTGCTTTGCTTCCGATAGGGTCAATTCTCTCTAGTTTATATATGCCTTATATATCCCTAGCTATCTATTGCAGCGAGTCGGACCGTGTCAGTGAGCAGTGTGACCGTGTCAGCTTAATCCGGGGGCCATGCTCGCGATACGGAACGAGGCCAAGCCTCCGAGGTTCAGTCCAGTTTCTTGATGTCAGTGACTGTGGATTGATTGGCAGTGGGTCTTGTCAGTGGGCAGTTGTTCTCATTGGTTCTCTTCATGTAGCGATGGCTCGCTGCAAGAATGTTGGCGGTGGTCCCGGGGCCGATCCTCCTCCCCCTCGCCCTCCTTCTGGTGGTAAGGCGAAGGGGAAGCAGAAGCTAGTGACCAAGAAGAGCAAAAGACTTGATCGGGATTCAGAGATGGCACTAGCAGCAGCACGGGCAGCCGAGAGAGCAGAGCAGGGTGGTCAGGCCGGCGGTCTCCGTATTCGCGACCAGTCTTCAGAGCTGGGCAGTCAGGGCAGTGGTCAGCTGAGTGGACAGCGAGTTAATTCGTGATCTGTTTACAGAGCAGCAGGTGCAGGCCTTGCTTCAGACCGAGGGAGGAGTGGTCCGTGTTCACGGCGAGGCGTACTCTCTCGACGACCCAGTTGAGGTCCTCCCTCCGGACTTTTGGTTTCCGTCGGAGGCAGCCTCAGTCCTCGCAGCAGTCTCAGCCAGTGGTTCTGCTCCAGAGCCCAGTTCAGCTACAGAGACCCAGGCAGAGGGTCAGCCAGAGGAGCAACCCACTCAGCAGCCGGTACGCAGGTCCACCCGTACTCGCACTCAGGTTTCTCCTAGACCTGAGGGGCAGAGGCGGGGTGGTTGACCCCCTCCGAGGCCACAGGCACCCCCGCCTGTGGAGCACTTGGACCTGCGGCTTGCGACAGCATGTCAGGTGCAGGCCCTGCGTTTGGTTCCATACGAGGAGTGGTTCCTAGTCGCCAGGCACCCTCAAGCCTCTAAGGGTTTCTACACATTACTTCAGGAGGATTTCTACAGAGCTTATGTCAACAGCGGCGTCCATATTTGACCTCACAGAGTTTGGCCGCTCAAGACTATTGTTGCAGCTGCTGGAGAGGCCATTCGTCCCATGCTTTCCTGCCTGCCAGGGTTAGCGGATCTTCTTGGATGGAGTGGTCAGTATATTGAGGACTAGGTGCGACAGTTCTACGCGTCCCTGTGGATCTCCCCAGATTACAGTTCCTCCAATTTGCCTTCAGGGGGCGATCCTACAGGCTCTACAGTGCCCGCGCCAGAGAGTACCTTGGTCTGACAGCTTATGCGACCAAGATTCACACGTTGTGCTATGGAGAGACAGAGCTGCCTCGGCGTCCTTATGCAGGCGAGATTATACCAGCAGACTTGGTTCGTGCCTGCTTCCGAGAGCCGTTCGGAGAGGGGTCCAGCCGGCGTCCTCGTGACTTGACGTCGATGGCCCGTCTCGTGAACGAGGTCATGAGGCGTACTATTCTGCCTCGGACAGGCTACAGAGAGGGGCTGACTCGTATTCAGATTTGGCTTATTCACCACATGGTCTCCCAGCTCGAGTTTGACATTTGGGATGTTATCATTTCTGAGATGGAGGACACACTTGCAGAGGGGTTCAAGGGTCACCGGCAGCTTCCTTATGCCCACTGATTTGTGTTATTCTGAGGAAGATGATTCCGGCACTGCTTCTAGAGCTTACACACTCTCCGACGAGTTCCCCATGTATGACACTCGCCAGATCGTCGGCGCTAGTCCAGACACTCATCGCAGGCGTCAGCGTCAGAGGCCAGTTGTCACTGAGTCAGAGGCTCAGCAGGACGAGGCTGTTCGTTAGTTGGCAGAGGCAGAGCTAGCAGGGCTTGAGGCAGAGACCGAGGATCCCGACCTTCCAGTGGTCCTGACTGATAGCTCCGACGACGACTACGCTCCTCTTTTGAGGATGCGTCCACCAGCAGCTCACGACTCTGAGGCCTCTTCCTCGCGTATGGTCGGCTCCGATCCAACTCTTCTTGCCATACTTTCTCGGATGGAGCAGCAGCAGTCTCGGCTTTCTGAGGAGGTTCAGCGTTGGGCTGAGGAGCAGCGCCGTCAGGTTCAGGAGCAGGCCCGACTTGCAGAGGCACAGGCAGTGGCAGCAGCTCAGGCACAGGAGCGCCAGGACGCTCTCCAGCAGCAGATGATTCAGCTTCAGACTCAGACTCTTGCTTTCATGGACAGGATGACAGCTATTCCACAGTTACCACAACCACCTCAGTTTCAGCTGCAGCAGCCCGGACCGTCGACCTCATTTTACACAGTAGTTCCTCCGTCGATGGTCTCGCCCTTTCCGCAGATCCACAGTGGTTCACCTCACCTGCGCCAGGGTTCACGCTGATCCGCTCAGGCTTCACTCCTACTCAGATGGAGTCGGTCTAGTGACCCCTCGGAGTTTGGAGGCTTCCGTTCAGCGAAGCTCACCGGCCTGGCTACCCCGCTAGAGTTTCACTTGCCGGTGACCTAGCTCTAGCTCCTGCTCCCGCTACTGGTACCACAGAGACACTTCCCTCTTCCGTAGCGTCTTCCGAGCCACCGGTCTCTCAGAGTCAGCCTTTGTCTGTCAGTTCCGCACCTGAGGCTTCGCTGACCGTGTCAGTGGTAGTGACAGCGACAGTAGATCCTCCTCTAGAGCCAGAGGTTCCCGAGCCAGAGGCCGCTCTAGAGTCAGCTGAGCAGACCCAGACTGCGTCACCTCCACGTCTAGTGTCCGAGGGTCAGCCAGCTCATAGTTCGTTGTCCGACGAGGAGGCTCTCCTTGCTCAGTTTGAGGCTATTCCGCATACCTCGACGCCTGACTCGTCTGCTCCCATCCCACCTTCTGGCCCTTAGGTTTTGGTCCTTGATGCCAAAGGGTGGAGAGGCGTTGTTAACTTAGGGGGGGGAGCTTGTGAGAGGGTCTTGGTTATTTTGTGTGATCCTTGCACTCATATGCATACATGTTTAGCTTTTGGCACTTGTACGATATGCGTATGTCTTTTGGTTGTGACATGTTATGCTTCACTCATTATATATTACATGTCATTTGGTTATACTCATTTACTTTGCTTCCGCACTTATACTCCGATAAATGAGCTTGTTCATAAGTACTTGTGTTAATTCTTATATGTTGAGTACTTATGTGGACTTGGTTTGGATAAGCATGCCAACCCTTTTGATCTTATTGTCACATGCTTATATAAACCAAGTAATTGAAAACCACACCTCTCTTTCAAACATACTTGAGATTGTCATCAATCACCAAAAAGAGGGAGATTGTGAGCTTATAGGCCCCCAGTGGGTTTCGGTGATTGGATGACAACGGTAAATTACTATGACTAACGTGTGTTTTGCAGAAACAATTGAGTTAGGTCATGGTAATGATGATCATGAGGACACTATGGTATTCATGTCCCCTTGTTGATGGAATTCATTCGATTTTCAAAGGATGGACGACGAAGACGGTGATAGGCTAGTTCTAAGTGTCATTTGGTGTTGAAGGACACTTAGAGTAGCATAGGTCTTTGTTTATCTTGGCCGTACTATTAATGGGGGTTTGAATGGGTAGCTTGACCTAGGTGAGACTTTTGAGTTAGGTGTGGTGCACACTTGTTAACCAAAGCCCTAGGTAGCTTAGAAAGGTCCGAAGATTATAAGGAAGAAAGTTCGTGAAGGGAGCGTCGCAAACCGAAGTCGTTTTGGACTTCGAATGGCGACCGGACGCTGGAGCTCTTATGACTAGATGCTAGGGTATGCGTCCGGTCAGTGTGCTCCTGAGGGCAGGTCTGGCTGTGACCGACCTCCCTCAGCAGTTGACCGACCACCAGGGGGTGAGTCCGGTCCAACTCAGAGTGTTTCCAGAGAGTGAAATTCTTGACCGGACGCGTCCGGTCAGTCGTGATCGAATGCATGAGAGCGTCCGGTCAATGCTTCATACAGGTGTCAGGGCTAACGTCATTTAGCCGTTAGACACTGACCGGACCGTCCGGTCACCCCGACAGGTGCGTCCGTCAGTGTGTAACTGACTGGACTTACCCTTCCGTGCATGTTTTGAGTTGGGGGGGTATAAATATGTCTCCCCCTCATTCATTTTGTCTCTCTTGCTCATTTAAAAGGTTGCCAAACACATTGTGATTGCAAGTGAGTGCAAGAGCCTAGTGAGGTTGAGAGATTTGATAATTGAGTGATCAAAACACCTCATTAGTGAATAGAGAGTAGCAATTGTGCATCCACCCATCTCATTAGCCTTGCGTTGGTTCAAGTGAGAGTTCTTGATTGTTACTATTGGTGATCGGAATCACCTAGACGTCTTGGTGGCGATCGGAGAGCTTGGTGATCATCTGGAGGCATTGCGGATGACCCAATGAAAGGTCCTAAATGGCTAGAGGGGGGGTGAATAGCCTAATAAAAATTCTACAAAACACTTAGAGCAACTAGTTAGATAATTACCAAAGCAAAGCTTTTTGCTCTAGCTCTACTAAGAGTTGCAAGCCACCTATCCAAACAAATCTAGTAAACTATAGCACTATGGCACACAAAAAACTTATGTCACTACTTTCTAAACTAGTGAGCTAGCAAGAGATAATTACTTCTAATTAGAGAGCTACTTCTCGCAACAATTATCTCTACACAAGAAATAAAGAATTGTAATGCAAAGATAGAGAGATATACCGGACATCGCAAGAGATGATCAACCACAATATGAATACCAATGAATTCGGGAGATAGCCAATAGATATGACACACAAGATTTTTTCCCGAGGTTCACGTGCTTGCCGGCACGCTACTCCCCTTGTGTCGACCAACCACTTGGTGGTTCGTGGCTAATAGGTGTTCACAAACCTAGCTCAACACTTGAGCACCACAAGAACCGCACCACAATGGAGGTAACTCAATGACACACGCAATTTACTAGAGTTCCCTTTTGGCTCTTCGCGGGAAGGCACAATACCCCTCACAAATCACCGGAGATGGCCACGAACAATCACCACTCGTGCCAAAGCTCCTCCGCTGCTCCAACCGTCTAGGTGGCGGCAACCACCAAGAGTAAAGAGAATACCCGCAGCAACAACAATCCCCAGTCCACTAGATGCAAACTCACAAGCAAATACATTTGGATCCACTCGATCTCACTTAGATTCGCGCTATCAGCAAGAGATAAGTGGGAGGGAGTAGATCTTGCTCAAGGGATGTTCAAGAGGTTGGAAAAGTCAAGAAGAACCCCACTACCGGCCACCCACCCCCCTTACCGGATCCTCTCGTCCATCGCAGAGGGAGTCGCGCCGGTCTGCTTTGCTCTCCTCACCTCTGACTCTCGCCGTAGTTGCCCTCGGTTCCCCGGTGTTCATGCCCTCGTCCTCCAGCGTAAGTTCAATCCTCTACCGGTGAACCTCCGGCAGCAGCCCTCCCCACATTGAGCCTCCCTCTCCCCTCCACCCTGCCCAATCCAAGTGCGTCGAAATCCTAAACCAAAGTTCATGCTTTCTACCTTGTCTTGGCCATTTTCTCGTGCAGATCCTTCCGGTGAGACGTTGTGGTGCTCGTACGTGTCGGTATCTCATCTCTGCTTGTCCGTTCGGCGTGTCTCGTCAGGTACAAAACCACGCCTTTTCTCTTCTCTCCTTTGCTTTGCTTCCGATAGGGTCAATTCTCTCTAGTTTATATATGCCTTATATATCCCTACTATCTATTGCAGCGAGTCGGACCGTGTCAGTGAGCATTGTCCGTGTCAGCTTAATCCGGCCATGCTCGCGGATCCGAACGAGGCCAAGCCTCCGAGGTTCAGTCCAGTTTCTTGATTGTCAGTACTGTGGATTATTGCAGGGGTCTGTCAGTGGCAGTTGTTCTCATTGGTTCTCTTCATGTAGCGATGGCTCGCTGCAAGAATGTCGCGTGGTCCCGGGCCGATCGCCCTCCCCCTCGCCATCCTTCTGTTGGTAAGTCGAAGGGAAGCAGAAGCTAGTGACAAAAAGATGCAAAAGACTTGATCGGATTCAAGATGCACTACACAGCACGCAGCCGAGAGCAGACAGGGTGGTCGGCCGCGTCTCCTATTCGCGACAGTACTTCAGAGCTGGGCAGTCAGGCAGTGGTCAGCTGAGATGGACAGCGAGTTATTCGTGATCTGTTTACAGAGCAGCGGTGCAAGGCCTTTGCGCTTCAGACCGAGGGCGAGGAGTGGTCCGTGTTCACGGCGAGGCGTACTCTCTCGACGACCCATTGTGGTGAGCTCCTCCTCCGGACTTTTGGTTTCCGTCGGAGGCAGCCTCAGTCCTCGCAGACAGTCTCAGCCAGTGGTTTCTGCTCCAGAGCCCAGTTCAGACTACAGAGACCCGGCAGAGGTCAGCCAGAGGAGCAACCCACTCAGCAGCGGTACGCCAGTCCACCGTACTCGCACTCAGGTTTCTCCTAGACCTAGGGGCAGAGGCGTGGTGTTGACCCCCTCCGAGGCCACAGGCACCCCCTGTGGAGCACTTTGGACCTGCGGCTTGCGACGCATGTCGGTGACGGCCCTGCGTTTGGTTCCATACGAGGGTGGTTCCTAGTCGCCGGCACCCCAAGTCCTCTAAGGGTTCTACACATTACTTCAGATGTTTCTACAGAGCTAATGTCAACAGCGCCTCCATATTTGACCTCACAGAGTTTGGCCCTCAAGACTATTGTTGCAGCTGCTGGAGAGGCCATTCGTCCCATGCTTTCCTCCCCTGCCAGGTTAGCGGATCTTCTTGGATGGAGTGGTCAGTATATTGAGGACAGGTGCGACAGTTCTACGCGTCCCTGTGTATCTCCCCAGATTACAGTTCTCCAATTTTGCCTTCAGGGGCAGCCTACAGGCTCTACAGTGCCCCGGCCGAGAAGTACCTTGGCTCTGACAGCTTATTCGACCAAGATTCACACGTTGTGCTATGGAGAACAGAGCGCCTCGGCGTCCTTATGCAGGCGAGATTATACCAGCAGACTGGTTCGTGCTGCTGCTTCCGAGAGCCGTTCGGAGAGGGGTCCAGCCGGCGTCCTCGTGACTTGACGTCGATGGCCCGTCCGTGAACGAGGTCATGAGGCGTACTATTCTGCCTCGGACAGGCTACAGAGAGGGGCTGACTCGTATTCAGATTTGGCTTATTCACCACATGGTCTCCCAGCTCGAGTTTGACATTTGGGATGTATCATTTCTGAGATGGAGGACACACTTGCAGAGGGGTTCAGGGTCACCGGCAGCTTCCTTTATGCCCACTTTGATTTGTGTTATTCTGAGGAAGATGATTCCGGCACTGCTTCTAGAGCTTACACACTCTCCGACGAGTTCCCCATGTATGACCTGCGCCAGATCGTCGGCGCATTCCAGAACCCATCGCAGGCGTCACGTCAGAGGCCAGTTTGTCACTGAGTCAGAGCTCAGCAGGACGAGGCTGTTCGTTAGTTGGCAGAGGCAGAGCTAGCAGGCTTGAGGCAGAGACCGAGGATCCCGACCTTCCAGTGGTCCTGACTGATAGCTCCGACGACGACTACGCTCCTCTTTTGGGATGCTTCCCACCAGCAGCTCAGCGCTCTGAGGCCTCTTCCTCGCGGTATGTCGGCTCCGATCCACTCTTCTTGCCATACTTTGCTCGGATGAGGCAGCAGCAGTCTCGGCTTTCTGAGGAGGTTCAGCGTTGGGCTAGGGAGGCAGCGCCGTCAGGTTCAGGAGTCAGGCCCGACTTGCGAGGCACAGGCAGTGGCAGCAGCTCAGCACAGGAGCGCCAGGACGCTCTCCAGCAGCAGATGATTCAGCTTCAGACTCAGACTCTTGCTTTCATGGACAGATGACAGCTATTCCACAGTTACCACAACCACCTCAGTTTCAGCTCACAGCGAGTCCGGACGTCGACCTCATTTTTACACAGTAGTTCCACCCGTCGATGGTCTCGCCTTTCCGCAGTATCCACAGTGGTTCACCTCACCTGCGCCAGGGTTCACGCTGATCCGCCAGGCTTCACTCCTACTCAGATGGAGTCGGTTCTACGTGACCCCTAGGTTGGAGTCTCGTTCGCGAGCTCACCCTCCTGGCTACCCCGCTAGATTTTCACTTGCCGGTGACTCAGCTCTAGCCCTGCTCCCCTAACTGGTACCACAAGAGACACTTCCTCCCCTTCCGTAGCGTCTTCCGAGCCACCGGTCTCTCAGAGTCAGCCTTTGTCTGTCAGTTCCGCACCTGAGGCTTCGTGACGTGTCAGTGGTAGTGACAGCGACAGTAGATCCTCCTCTAAGCCAGAGGTTCCCGAGCCAGAGCCCTCTAAGTCAGCTGACAGACCCAGACTGCGTCACCTCCACGTCTAGTGTCCGAGGGTCAGCCAGCATCATAGTTCGTTGTCCGAGAGGAGGCTCTCCTTCCCTCAGTTTGAGGCTATTCCGCATACCTCGACGCCTGACTCGTCTGCTCCCATCCCACCTTCTGGCCCTTGGTTTTGGTCCTTGATGCCAAAGGGGGGAGGAGCGTTTGTTAGACTTAGGGGAGCTTGTGAAGGTCTTGGTTATTTTGTGTGATTCCTGCACTCATATGCATACATGTTTAGCTTTTGCACTTGTACGATATGCGTATGTCTTTTGGTTGTGACATGTTATGCTTCACTCATTATATTTACACTGCATTTGGTTATACTCATTTACTTTGCTTCCGCACTTACTCCGATAATGAGCTTGTTCATAAGTACTTGTGAATTCTTATATGTGTAGTACTTATGTGGACTTGGTTTGTAGTAGCATGCCAACCCTTTGATCTTATTGTCACATGCTATATAAAACCAGTAATTGAAAACCACACCTCTCTTTCAAACATACTTGAGATTGTCATCATCACCAAAAAGAGGGAGATTGTGAGCTTATATAGGGCCCCCAGTGGTTTCGGTGATTGGATGACAACGGTAATTACTATACTAACGTGTGTTTTGCAGAAACAATTGAGTTAGGTCATGGTATATGATGAGCAGGACACTATGGTATTCATGTCCCCTTGTTGATGGAATTCATTCGATTTTCAAGGATGGACGACGAAGACGGTGATAGGCTAGTTCTAAGTGTCTTTGGTGTTGAAGGACCCTTAGAGTAGCATAGGTCTTTGTTTTATCTTTGGCCGTACTATTAATGGGGGTTTTGAATGGGTAGCTTGACCTAGGTGAGACTTTTGAGTTAGGTGTGGTGCACACTTGTACCAAAGCCCTAGGTAGCTTAGAAAGGTCCCGAAGATTATAAGAAGAAAGTTCGTGAAGGGAGCGTCGCAAACCGAAGTCGTTTTGGACTTCGAATGGCGACCGGACGCTGGAGCTCTTATGACTAGATGCTAGGGTATGCGTCCGGTCAGTGTGCTCCTGAGGGCAGGTCTGGCTGTGACGACCTCCCTCAGCAGTTGACCGACCACCAGGCCAGGGGTGAGTCCGGTCCAACTCAAGTGTTTCCAGAGAGTGAAATTCTTACCGACGCGTCCGGTCAGTCGTGATCAGAATCATGGAGAGCGTCCGGTTCAATGCTTCATACAGGTGTCAGGGCTAACTCATTTAGCCGTTAGACACTGACCGACCGTCCGTCACCCCGACAGGTGCGTCCGTTCAGTGTGTAACTGACTGGACTTACCCTTCCGTGCATGTTTTGAGTTGGGGGGTAAAATATGTCTCCCCCTCATTTCATTTTGTCTCTCTTGCTCATTTAAAAGGTTTGCCAAACACATTGTGATTGCAAGTGAGTGCAAGAGCCTAGTGAGGTGAGAGATTTGATAATTAGTGATCAAACACCTCATAGTGAATAAGAGTAGCATTGTGCCCACCATCCATCTCATTAGCCTTGCGTTGGTCAAGTGAAGTTCTTGATTGTTACTATTGGTGATCGGAATCACCTAGCGTCTTGGTGGCGATCGGAGACTTGGTGATCATCTGGAGGCATTGCGGATGACCCAATGAAAGGTCCTAAATGGCTAGAGGGGGGTGAAAGCCTAATAAAAATTCTACAAAACACTTAGAGCAACTAGTTAGATAATTACAAAGCAAAGCTTTTTGCTCTAGCTCTACTAAGGATTGCAACCACCTATCCACAAACTAGTAAACTATAGTCACTATGGCACACAAAACTATTTCACTACTTTCTAAACTAGTGAGCTAGCAGAGATAATCTTCTATTAGAGAGCTACTTCTCGCAACAATTATCTCTTACACAAGAAATAAAGAAGTAATGCAAAGATAGAAGATATACCGACATCGCAAGAGATGATCAACCACAATATGAATACCAATGATTCGGGAGATAGCCAATAGATATGACACACAAGATTTTTTTCCCGAGGTTCACGTGCTGCCGGCACGCTACTCCCCTTGTGTCGACCAACCACTTGGTGGTTCTGTGGCTAATAGGTTTCACAAACCTAGCTCAACACTTGAGCACCACAAGAACCGCACCACAATGGAGGTAACTCAATGACACACGCAATTTACTAGAGTTACCTTTTGGCTCTTCGCGGGAAGGCACAATACCCCTCACAATCACCGGAGATGGCCACGAACAACTCACCACTCGTGCCAAAGCTCCTCCGCTGCTCCAACCGTACTAGGTGGCGGCAACCACCAGGAGTAAAGAGAATACCCGCAGCAACAACATCCCCAAGTCCACTAGATGCAAACTCACAAGCAAATACATTTGGATCCACTCGATCTCACTTAGATTCGCGCTATCAGCAAGAGATAAGTGGGAGGGAGTAGATCTGCTCAAGGGATGTTCAAGAGGTTGGAAAAGTCAAGAAGAACCCCACTAGCCGGCCACCCACTGGATCTCAGCTAGCTACAGCAGGGGATGGGAGAGCAGGAAACCTAAGTGCGAAAGAGCAAATGACTGAGATAAATGGGAGGAGGGTGTCTCCCGACTACTTATCCTACTATTAGCCTAAGTCTATTTCCTACTCTACCCCTCTCTATTCTAATTACAGAGCGACCCAGCTAAACCCTAGGGTTATTCTGGACCAACCCGGTGGTAGGTGTATCCGACGGCCACGCCCGCTCGATTCGAAGCGTTGCCTCGACACAACCTCCAGATCGCCGCCACGTGCCGCCCTCGCTCTGCACCCCGGTTTTGTGGCCCAAACCAGGAAACCAGCCTTTTGCAGACAACCCCCGGTTTTGAGGCCCAAACCGGGAAACCAGCCCACCAGCATCTGAGTTTTGAGGCCAAACTCAGCAAACCCTCAGAGCCCAGGTTTTGAGGCCCAAACCTGGAAACCGTCCTCAGCCCGAGTTTGTGGCCAAACTCGGAAACCCTCAGCCCGAGTTTTGTGGCCAAACTAGGAAACCGTCCACGCCCAGGTTTTGAGGCCCAAACCTGGAAACCGTCCATCCGATGGTTTTTCCCTGGCTCTACACCAAACCGACATCGTAGATGGGATGCACCTCCCGTGCACCCCGTCCACCGACACGTGTCCCGAGTCCATGACTCAGGCAACACATGACCACACTTCTTCACTTGTCGTCGTCACAGGCTGCCAGCCACCACAGCTGATCCTCGGGCCTCTGGTCCCTCAGTACAAGCCTCACGTCCGCCCTTCGCCACTCTCGGTCCATCGGCACGGCACGTCTCTACTTGACCTTCACCTCGCCTTCGATCACTGCATCTGTGCTCGACACCTGCAAACACAAGCCAAAGAACATGCGCATGATCCCAGTTGACAATCACTCATCACTCAGAGACCCGGCATACACCCATGTATCCGCATAGCGCGCAAATGCGAAGCATAACCATGAAACACGCCATCAGCAGAGCGAGATTCAAATTTGTTCAAATTGCCTTGCTTCAGGATAAAGCACTTACACCCAAACACATGAAAATGAGACACCTGGGTACCCGTCCAAAACGCAACTCATAAGAAGTTTTCTTCGTGAAGCCAAAAGAAAGATGCGATTTGCAACATGGCAAGCAGTGTTGATCGCCTCGGCCCAAAAATGCCTAGGAGTCCTATGCTCATCGAGCATCGTCCTGGCCATCTCAACAAGGGTCCGGTTCTTGCGCTCAACAACACCATTTCTGGGGGACATAAGGAGAAGAAAACTGATGCTCGATTCCATTAGAAGAACAGAAGGAGGCAAACTGAGAGTTATCAAACTCAGTACCATTATCGCTACGAATAGCTCTAATGGTATCTGGGGGAAACTCAGTTTTCAACCTCAAAATCAAATCACGAGCAAAAGGAAAAGCTTCGTCCTTACCCTCCATGAAGAACACTCAAGAGTACCTCAAAAAATCGTCAACGATCACTAGAACGTACCACTTCCCACCGCTGAGCAAACCCGAGCTGGACCAACTGTGTCCATGTGTAAAAGCTCGCCGGGTTGCTTTGTCATCACCTGATTAACAGGGGGTGAGAAGTAGCAACCATCTTCCCATGACGACAAGGATGGCAAACAAGGTCCTTCTGAAACTTAAGCTTGGGCAATCCTTGGATTTGGCCAAGTGAGCTAAGTCTTGCAAGCAAGTCAAAACTCAAGTGACCGAGCCTATGGCACTTCCACAAATCAGAAGAAGGACCAGCCATCAAACATCTAGCAGAGCCGAAAGAACGAGAAAGTTGGCTCTGAAAACACGGCCAAAAGGGACGATCCAACAAATAAGATCTCCCGAGGGTCTAAAACACGACTCAAACCCTTCTTAAAGCGCACTTCACAATCGTCCTCAAGAAGTTGCGAAACAGAAAGCAAATTGTAATGCAAGTTAGAAACCAAAGCAACATCCTTAAGGACAAAGTTCTCATTGAGCCGAATAGCTCCATGAGAAATAACCTTACCTCTACTATTATCCCGAAAGTGATGTACTCCTTGTGCATCACGAGGCTAAGGCTGGAGAACCATTCTTCTTTCCAGTCATGTGGCGCGAACACCCGGAATCCATGAGCCACATGTTCTCCAACCGAAGTTCCTGCATCAATAGAAGGGCAGGAAGTGAGCATATGGCACAACACTGGGTTAGTATACTGAGAAGGGTACCAGTGCTGTGTCATAGGCCCAGAAAAAGTGTTAGTAGCAACACCAAGCTGTCCTCGTCCCATGGGTGGATAGCGATCACCACCAACCTGAAAGGGTGGTCCACTATGGAACGGAAAACCTCCAAACTGACCTACCTGTCCCATCTGAGCTAAGCGATCACCACCATACTGAAAAGGTGGTCCGCTATGGGACGAGCAAGCAAAGCCTCTTACACTCAGCTCATGATCGTATTGAGGACGACCGGAACCGCGACGGGCACGACCACCACCCCGTGGTCTAGCTGCCTGGGCCTAGCTACCTGAGGGGGTGCACCTCCAGGCCTAGAGCCCTGCCTCTGAACTCCCTAACCTTGCACACCATGGAGAGGGTGGTGCCTGGCCTGGTTGTTCAACTCCAACTCCTTCCTAGCGTCTCTCTTCCTTCGAAAGCAAAACTCAGCTAGGTGACCCTCACTGGTGACAGTACTCGCACTCGAACCTCACCACTCTCTTGGGTTGTTGGTTCTTATTGTTGCGAGGGTGTTCACTCTGGCTGGCTGCTTCCCCTTCGGAAGGGGATCACTAGAGACGTCAGGAAGGGTGTCAAGTGTGTTCCTAAGATGGTTAGGTTTGGGAACCCACACTTGCTTGCGAGGTGGAGCCTTGGGAGGTTCATCAAGGATGCCATCCTTGGTGATAGGCTTGGGAGGCTTAGGTGGGGTGATCTTGGTAAGCTTAGGATAGCGGATGGCTTCTCACTAGGGTTCACTCCCACTAAACTCAACGATCTTGCCAAGATACTAGCGCCCTTCCCACCTGAAGCAAAGCCTACTCCCGAGCAATCAGTTCCCCTCTTGAACTGACTGATCATCATGCCCAACTGCGGCTCACTGCATGACACCCAACTCAGGATGGACCGAAGGTATGTGTTTTCCTCCTCGGTTTGCATCCTGTCATGCCGACAGTTGGCAATCTCAAGCTCCATCCCCACGCATCGCTCACATGGAGCGGACATGGTGCTAACTGAGCTGGCCTTCATGGCTTCAGCAAGCTTGGCATTAACTTCTCCCAACTCAGTTCGCAAGCTAGGACAAAGCTTGCACGCACCCAGCAAAGAAGACCTCGCCTTCACTTCCTCCAGCGCCTTCTTCATGGAAGCACACTCACGACACTCACCCACCAAGTCTAGCCTACTCTTCAGCTCATCGTACACCTCGATCAAAGAGGCATACTTGGTTTGTAGGGTGGAAAAGTTTGCCATGTGTTTGGTGCACTCATCGCACTCCTCCTCATCGGTCACCCTCACTTCGGACTTAGCAAACTCAAGCTCCTTAAGCGCCTCTTTCATCTTGTCCTTAAACTCACCGTGCTCTTGGAGAACCTCCTTGAGTCTCTTCTCCAAAGCAAGGACTAACTCCGCAAAGCTATCGCGCTCAATCAGTGAGACAATCCGACAAGAGAGGAATTTGATACCTCGGAGGCGTTGTCATCGTCGTCGTCGCTGTTGGCGTCATCGGCGTCCTACGCCTGGCACTTGGAGTCTTCCTCATCCAGGGCCATGGTGCACAAGCCCTTGGAGGAGTTGCCGAAGAAGCAGAGTCCATTGAAGCGATCTCAGTCATGTGCTCGGACCCATCATCGCTAGAGTCGCTATCGGAGGACTTGTCGGTGTTGCCCTTGCCGGCAAAGAGGACACGGCCGACCAGCATCAGAAGCCCTCTCCAAGTCCTCTCGGCGAAAACTGTCCTGGTTCTTCTTCTTCTCGGTCTTGTACTCCGGCTTGCCCTTGCGCCTGGAGTTGCGATTCTTGCCGGAAGATTTCTTGTTGTTCTTGGGACAGTTCACCATGAAGTGGTCTAGATCACCACACTTGTAGCAGCCCTCGCGTGTGCCACCACGTCGGCGATTCAGGCGGTTGTTGTGAAACCGCGAAAACCAGGTGATGGCGAGGGCAAGCTCGTCGTCTCCCAGCACCTCCAACTACTCCTCCGTGACTGTATGTAAAGATGACAAAGCAACAAGAGGAGGTGAAGCGTTAGCAGAAAGAGTCGATCCACCTGTGCCTGAGACCAAAGCCATAGAATGTGAAGATGGGTTCTTCAGCTTGGCCTGAGTCAGGTGATCGATCTCGGTGGACTTGAGCTTGTTGAACAGCTCGTCCACGGTGAGAGTGTCATAAGCTGGAGACTCTATGATAGTCGACACCTTCACCTCCCATACCCTCCGATCTAGGGCGTATAGCAACTTGAGAGCCCTCTCATGATCGTCATAGGGTAGGTTGGCCCGATTGGCACGCATCTTGTTCACAATCGTTTAAAAATGAGCGAACATCGCGTCAATCGTCTCTCCCTCCAACTGAACAAAGTTCTCGTACTCACGCTTGTACGTCTCGAAGAGTCTGGTCTTGACATGGGCTGTCCCCTCATGATAGCTCTGAAGCTTCACCCAGATCTCTCGTGCCGTCTCAAGCTCAGAGACACGCTCGAACTCAGGAAGGGAGATATTGCCCAACAGAGCGTTACGGGCCTTCGAGTTGGCCTCGTGCTGGTCAATCTGGATCTGACTCACACGAGCTGGAAGGACCTCGTACTCAGCATTCTCACATATTTCCCAAACGGAAGAACTGATGTTGTTGAGATAAGCACGCATCTGTATCTTCCAATAGGGATAGTTCGTTCCATCGAACCATGGAGCCTTGCCGTTCCTTCGTTCCATGTCGCCCTTAGGATCCGAAACCGATTAAGGTAGAGAAGATCCTTAACTGGCTCTGATACCAATTGAAGGACCGGATTAGCGACCAGAGTGGGGTGAATGGGAGCCTCAAATTCATCTCGTGAATATAGTGGCCCTTGTCCCAGAGAATCACCCCAAAAGCAAAGACTCGAGACAACCAGAGAGTTCGTGACCTACAAGTAGGTGGATACCCTAGGAGATGTCCTAGTGGTACAGCGGAACCCCCGGAGAAACCCCAAAGCCATCTACCAAAGCCTCAAAGCAAAACTGCACACTGAGCAGATTCGCGGACTGTCCGGGGTCAGGGTCCCGGACTGTCCGCTGAAGGCCGGACTGTCCGACACTTTGAGTCCGGACTATCCGCCGGCAAAAGACCAGAAACAGAACTGTTCTAAACAAGTTCTGGACGACTCCCGGACTGTCCGCGGTTTTGAACGCCGGACAGTCCGCGGTTCACGTGAACAGTGAAACCCTAGCGTCCGAAGCCTGCCCTGTGCTGCGTCCGATGTAACCCCGGACTGTCCGCGGGTTACTGGCGGACTGTCTGCCGGTCACAAGACCGAGAACAGTATCGCGCTGCGCAGACCTGAACTAGCCAAGTCCCGATCCCCGGACTGTCCGCCGCTGGGGGCGCGGACTGTCCGCGTATGAACAGAAAGCGCAAAACAGCTCAGGACAAAAGACAAATTCGATCGGAACTTCACCAAATCAAAAGGGACTTCGTTCAAACTCCTCCCAGGTGTTCCTCTATGTATTGGGGTGCTAATTCTAAGAAATCATCGCACCAAATCAAGTCAATTGAGCGAAATCAAAGGAACACCGAAAAAGGGGGAAAAGGAAGAACGAACACGAAATCGACCCAATCTATGGATTCGTGAGGTTGTAGGAGAAATCCTTCGGTGGAAAGAAGGAGCTCACGACCAAGAACGAATTGATTCAAGTGGAATGAAAAATCATCTCACGGAGAGGAAGAACGAGGCAATTCTCCGGGAGATGAAAACCGAAACGCAAAGAACACCAACCCAAAACGCGAATCGATTAATTCCAGCCGTGTGGCAACCACACAAGACAATCGTGAGATTACGGTCTCACTTCCTGAACTTCCCAAAACACAGAGACATGATTGAGTCTTCCCTGCGGATCGCTAGCAGCGAGGTATGATTAGAACCTAAGCGGGGGCTAAGGAGAGAGAGTGCTCAGGAACAAATGACTGCTAGGATAGAGAGAGAGGAGGGGTGCCTCTCTTATTTATAGCCTAAAACAATAATCCCCTTCTACTCCTAGATACAAGAGCGAAGCGGCCAACCCTAGGGGTATCCCGGTCCAACTCTGCTTCTCCATGATCCGACGGCCACGCGCCCATCTCATCCTTAGCTTCGCCTCGACGGAAGCCTCAGGATGCCGCCATGTGCCGCCCCGTCGACCGCCGCGCCTACCTCGCGATTAGCTGCGCCGCCGCGCCAGCCTCTTCACGCCGCCACGCGTCGACCGTCCTTTTCACGGACCTCCCCCCGGTTTTGAGGCCGAAACCGGGAAACCTGGGCCTTCCCCCTGTTTTGAGGCTGAAACCGGGAGAAACCTGTCCTCTGGCTGAGTTTTGTGGCCCAAACTCAGAAACCCGCGAGTCCAGGTTTTGAGGCCCAAACCTGGAAACCGTCCACGCCGAGTTTTGAGGCCCAAACTCGGAAACCGGCCACCCCGAGTTTTGAGGCCCAAACTCGGAAACCGTCGAGGGTAGCTTTTCGAGGCTCAGCTACCGAACCCGCGCCGTAGACGGGATGTGGTTCGCACACCCCGAGTTCCAGCACCGATGCCGGAGCATGTCCAGCCTCCACGCCGGGGCACAGTGCATTCGCCATCCTTCTCGGCCTCCCGCCAAGTGTCACGACGCCATCACCTTCCTCCCGACTCGGCCGATTCACCGCACATCCCCATGTACTCTTGCTTGTAAACGCCACGTGCCAGCTACCACAGCTGGTCCTCAGGTCTCCCGGTCCGTCAGTCCAAGCTCCACGTCCGCCCTTCACCGCTCCCGGTCCGTCGGCACGGGCATGTCCCTACTTGACCTTCACCTCACCTTTGACCACTGTCCGAGCTCCGCACCTGCACATCAACACAGCCAAGAGACATGTTGCCCATTGATTGATCGCTCATCACTCAGGAAGGGAACCACAAGGGCACATATCAGCCTTGTGTTCTCAAGAACCTTGGGTAGACACTATCTTTTTAGTGCATCCCAAGGTGGGTTTAAGGCACTGCCCCAGTGCTCAAGGAACTCGGGGGAAGACCATAACCCTCGCTACCTTTTGACAACCTGTGACTCCGAGGATATCTACGAGTGGTAGTCACAAGAGTTCTTCTAGGCGCGCCTCTGTATCCCTCTGCTCGCGACCACTTGGAAACCACCCTAGCGGATGGTCCCTTCATAAGAGTTCTTCTGGACACATCAACTATCTTACAGAAGGAAGATAACCGGGGGCTCGGCCATCTCTACTAAAGATACTATAATACTCAAGAGACTAAGGGAAGTCATATGCTCAAGACGATATGAGATCTTCGCTTCTCAGGCAGGGTATTTATAGGCGGATTTTTCTTGGTCTATGGACATTGTCCACGGATAAAAGTGACTGAAGGATCAATAATTCAACCTAGGCACTATGGCACATGTGAAGCGTGGCACCGGTGAGATTCCCATATGAAGGACCGAGAAGCTATCCGAAAGCGACCAGAGGGGGGGGTGAATGGGAGCTTCAAAATTTCCTTACGGAAACTAGATGCCACTGTCCCAAACCCAACCCCAAAAGCGAAACCTAGAGCTTGCTAATGTCCACGACCCTAGATGTAGGGTGGATGCTTCCTAGAAGCACAGCGGGACACTAGACAACTCTAGAAAGCCAACCCAAATGACGGAACTCAAATCCGATCAAGGACGAACGAGCCGCGAACGAAAACGCGCGAAACAGCAGCGACCGGACTCTGGCCTGCGTCCGGTCAGCAGGGACCGGACGCGTCCGGTCGTCAGAAACCGTCTCTGGGAGCTCTCTGGAAACGACCGGACTCACGGGTACGGAGCGTCCGGTCGTGAACAGCGCGTCCGGTCAGAGACAAACAAGAACACACGAGACTGCGCAGAAAAGCACTGACCGGACTCTGCCTGCGTCCGGTCTGTGAGCACCGGACGCGTCCGGTCGTGCGAAAACGATTTTCGGAGCTCTCTGGAACTGACCGGACTCTGTGAGATAGAGCGTCCGGTCGGTTCACCTGCGTCCGGTCAGAATCAAACACGCGCAGTGAACAGTAACTGAGGCGAGTCCGGTCAAACAAAATGCCGAGCGTCCGGTCGGTCTACAGTGAACCACGCGACGAGCTGTTTCAACGACCGGACTCTCTGAGCGTTGCGTCCGGTCAACCCGAGGGCAGCGTCCGGTCACCCCGTGAATTCACTGTTCGTCCACCGATTCGACTAGAACTCACCCAAAACAAATCCTCTAGGGATCAAACTTGGTGAGTGAAGTCACAAGGAGGTTAGTGAGCTATCTCTAAGAGATCATGGCTCGAACCTAACTCCAAATCGGTGAATTGAAGAATTTCGGGGGAAGGGAAGAAAAGTGACCCGAAACGAAAAATCGATCGATCTCCTAGACCGTGAGGTTAGAGGATGATTCCTTCGGTGGAAAGAAGTGCCTCACGATCTAGAACAACTTGGTTCAAACGGAATTGCAAAAGATGAACCGAGCAAAGAGATCAAGCGATGGGAAAATCGTGGAGCAAAAGGATTCCGCGAAGAACACAAGCAAAACGGAAATCACAGCCACGAACTCGAATCAAGGACGCAAATCAAGCCATCGATCAGTGCACCAAGGTGAGGATACGGCCTCACTTCCTCAAATCAACAGTACACAGAGTGGAGTCTCTCTGCGGATCTCAACTAGCTAAAGCAGGGGATGGGAGAGTGGAAACCCTAGGTGCTAGGAAGCAAATGACTGCGCTAACTGAGATTGAGATAGGGAGGAGGGTGTCTCCCCTAGACTACTTATACTAACCTAGCCTAAGCCTATTTCCTACTCTACCCCTCACTACTGTATTTACAGAGCGGACCAGCCTAACCCTAAGGCTATTCTAGTCCACCCGCTGGTGGTAGGTAGATCCGACGGCCACGCCCGCATGGTCTTCCGCGTCGCCTCCACGCAACCTTCAGATCGCCGCCACGTGCCGCCACCACTCTGCACCCCCGGTTTTGTGGCCCAAACCGGGGAAACCAGCCTTTTCCATCAGCCCCCGGTTTTGAGGCCCAAACCGGGAAACCAGCCTCCAGCCCGAGTTTTGTGGCCAAACTCGGAAACCGTCCGCGCCCGAGTTTTGAGGCCCAAACTCGGAAACCGGCCCACGCCCAGGTTTTGAGGCTCAACCTGGAAACCGTCGCGCCCAGGTTTTGTGGCTCAACCTGGAAACCCAGCACCCAGGTTTTGAGGCCCAAACCTGGAAACCGTCCACCGTTGGTTTTTCCCGGGCTCTACCAACAAACCGGCGTCGTAGAGGGGATGCACCGCCTGTGCACCCCTTCCACCGACATGATCGCACTTCTCCGCTTGTCGCTGTCACAGGCTGCCAGCCACCACAGCTGATCCTCCGGCCTCCAGTCCATCAGTCCAAGTCCACGTCCGCCCTTCACCGTCCGATACATCGGCATGGCACGTCCGCCGCACGGCACGCCCATCCTTCATCGCGCCCGGTCCGTCGGCACAGCACGTCGCAACTTGACCTTCACCCGCCATCGATCACTGTCTCCGTGCTCGACACCTGCACAACACAAGCCAAAGAACATGCGCATCATCTCCGTTGACAATCACTCATCACATAGAGACTCGGCATACACCCATGTATCCGCAATCTCCCCCTTGATGAGTGCATTGTCAACTCCACAACAAATCATGAATAAGAAGAAGGAGGTAGGAAGGAGTGGGGAGAGAAAACCCAACCAAATGACCCAAAAGCCTTAACAAAAGCCAAAGAAGGTCAAGTGAATGAAGCAAAAACTTGGTCCCCAAAGACATGGGCAACGGCTCGACGCAACCAAGCAAAGCAAAGCTAGCCCTCAAGAAGAGGTAGAACAGGCTCAACACCACTAGCAGATACCAATTGAAGATCGGAGGACAACAGAAGCAAAATGCTAGTCCCTCAAGATAGAGGCACAGAGGCTCAACACAACTAGCAAGAAAATCACTCCGAACCAATTGGAAATCAACCCAAACCAATGGGAAAGCACACCAGACGATACCAATTGAAAGCCAAATGAAAAAGCTTATGAAAGCTCATGAGAAGCTAGGAACGTTTGCTAGTCCCTCAAGACAGAGGTAACGGCTCAACACAACTAGCAAACTCCCCCTCGACAAATGCAAGCAACTAGGACAAAAGATTCTCCCCTTAGTTGATCAACACAGGAGCATATGATTTGCATAAATTTCTCCCCCTAGTTGAAAATGCACTTATCAAGGCCAAAAGGTATCGGAGAAGCAACTCCCTTCACATAAACTCCCCCTGAACACAAGATCTTCTTCCAAAATGCATATGAAGTCAAAATGCAAGTTAGGAGCTTCAAGTATATAGTCAAAGAGTGCAAAGATGCTCTAATCAGTATAGCTCCAACATCTCAATTAAGCACTCAAATAGCAAAGGCTCAAACTGATCACTTATACGAAATATGAAGCATATGAGCATGTGAGCAGTTTTTAAGCCAAAAGGATAGTCACCATCAAAGTAGCACTAGACATGTAGAGAAGGAATCCAAACAAGTGCTAAGCATATATACAAGGTGAACTACCCCTAGCAAAGTTCAATCATCATGCATAGGAATGAAGCATATACTTGTGATTTCAAATTCATATCGGAGTTGCAGCGGTAAGAGAATTCACAAGTTCATTTTTAGCATGTGATTGCGAGAGGTTGAAAGCTTGTCATTGCCTAACTTTTCAACCGTGCGAAGCCTATGCCGAAGCAATCAGAAGCTTAAAGCAACGGTTTCGGTCATACACTACATGGCTCAAGTTTAACTCAAGGTGCAATGAGAAACAGTCTCAATACCATGAGGTGTTGACAAGCAATCCCATCTCGATCTTTTCAATTCAACAATACTTAGTTCAGATTTTAAGCAAGTTATGAACAACCAAGCAAGTGAATGACTCAGAACTAGAGACATAGCAACCTAGCATATATGAAAAGCAGGAATGGACTCAACACTCCCTACACATGCTAGTTGCATATCTCAATGGTGAACATTTTCAGATTTATATACATTAGGCATAATTCACCATTCCAAAAATAGCTCGCTCATAACATGTAACAGTGATCAGAAAGAGCATAAGCTACAAGCATCATCATAAGTATCGGAGCAATACTAACAAGAGCATAATCACATTCTAGTGAATATAGACATGAAGCTCAGAATGTAAATGCGTATGCCCGACACAAAACTGAAAGAAGGAAGATACCAAATGGAAAGACTCAAGAAACTCAAAAGAAAAGAGCCTCAAAATAAAAGAGTCAGTCTGTACATCTCAAAATGCTTCCCCCATCTAAAAGGGGAAACACACACCAAGCTCACCCCTCAACCTATTAAAGGTTGGTTCGTCTAAAGGCTTGGTGAAAATATCAGCCAATTGGTGATGAGTATCGACATGGCGAAGGTCGATATCACCCTTCTCCTGGTGGTCTCGCAAGAAATGAAAGCGCACATCAATGTGTTTGGTTTTCGAGTGAAGCACGGGGTTCTTAGCAACGCTAATGGCACTCGTGCTGTCACAAAGCAAAGGAACTCGAGTAAAGCTCAAACCAAAATCACGCAAAGTGGCCATCATCCAGAGTAACTGGGAACAGCAGCTAGCCGCAGCAACATATTCAGCCTCCGTGGTAGACTGAGCGACACTAGACTGCTTGCGAGAAGACCACGATACAAGAGAAGATCCAATAAACTGACAAGTCCCAGAAGTGGACTTGCGCTCAATGCGACAACCAGCAAAATCGGCATCGGAATAACCGCAAAGCGAGAGAGTGGAGGAAGCAGAATACCAAATCCCGAACTCAGGCGTGAAACGAAGGTACCTGAATATGCGCTTCACCGCCTGACGGTGAGAGGTGCGTGGCGAAGCCTGAAAGCGCGCGCACAAGCACACGGCGAACTGAATGTCCGGCCGTGTCGCCGTCAGATAGAGCAGCGATCCAATCATGCTGCGGTACTCCTTCTGGTCCACTGCTTCTCCATCCGTGTCGGCATCCAGGGCAGTCGTCGTCGACATGGGCGTCGGAAGAGGCTTGGCCTCACCCATGTCAAACCGCTTCAGCAAGTCCCTCGTGTACTTGCCCTGGTGCACAAACGTCCCCTCTCGGGATTGCTTAATTTGCAACCCGAGGAAGAAGGTCAGCTCGCCCATCATGCTCATCTCGAACTCCCTGCTCATAGTATCTGCAAACTTGGCAACCAAAGCGTGAGAAGAACCACCGAAAATGATATCATCCACGTAAATTTGGACCAATAGAGTATCTTTGCCTTGCCGGAGGAGAAAGAGCGTTTTATCAACACATCCCATTTTAAAACCCTTAGCTAGCAAAAAGGTTTTTAATCTCTCATACCAGGCTCTAGGGGCTTGTTTCAAACCATACAAAGCTTTGTGGAGTTTAAAAACATGGTTTGGAAACTTGGGATTTTCGAAACCGGGGGGTTGCTGGACATAGACCTCCTCCTCAATGTAGCCGTTTAAGAAGGCACTCTTGACATCCATTTGGAAAAGTTTGAAACCCATGGATGCAGCATAAGCCAAGAGTATCCTAATAGCCTCCAAACGAGCTACAGGAGCGAAGGTCTCCTCATAATCTATCCCCTCCTTCTGACTATAACCCTTCGCTACAAGCCGGGCCTTGTTTCTCACAATGTGGCCCTCCTCTCCTTGCTTGTTTTTAAATACCCATTTTGTCCCAATAGGTTTACAGTCAGGAGGTGGTGGCACTAGAACCCAAACCCGATTTCGCTCAAAGTTCTCTAGCTCCTCATGCATGGCATTGACCCAATCCGGATCCGTCAATGCGTGTCCAACATCTCGGGGCTCAAAAGACGCAACAAAAGCAGAATGAGCAAAGTGCGAGATGTGCTGTGACCTGGAGCGAGTAACTCGCTCGTTGATGTCGCCGATCATCTGTTCAGGGGGGGTGCTGGCGCTCGATATGTCGTGGCGCCTCCCGGGAAGAAGTGACCTCCCCCTCAACAGCAGCTGGTTCCACCCCGGGTACGAAAGGTACCGCGCGAGGTGGAGGATCCCACGGCCCCCAGGAAGAGGAAGTGTCGGGGCCGTGAGTCGTCGTCGAGGCCGCTCCTTGCGGCACGGCAGGTCGAGGGGGTGCTGGATCATCTATACCTTCAGCACCCTCGTCCTCGTCATCAAAAAGAGGCTCTCCAACCTCACTATCACCTGCACGCTCAAAACGAGAAGAAGGAGAAACAAGAGTCTCGTCGAAGGTGACATCTGATGTCTCCATGACTCGGTTATTAGTGTCAAGGTTAAGTACACGATAAGCTCGAGTGTGAGTGCCATAACCCAAAAACACACCGTCAGAAGAACGAGACTCAAACTTGTCCAGGTTGCCCTTTTTCAATATAAAACAGTGGCAACCAAAGACTCTAAAATAACTCACCTTGGGTTGACGACCAAAACGCAACTCATAAGAGGTCTTCTTCAAAAACGCTCTCAGAAAAATGCGATTCGAAATGTAGCATGCAGTGTTCATAGCTTCGGCCCAAAAACGCCTAGGAGTCCTATGCTCATCAAGCATCGTCCTGGCCATCTCAACAAGGGTCCGATTCTTTCTCTCTACAACACCATTTTGGGGTGGTGTATAGGGAGAAGAAAACTGATGCTCCAAACCAAGGCGGTTACAAAACTTCTCAAAATCCGAATTCTTAAACTCGGAACCATTATCACTCCGAATAGCTCGCATCGAGTTCAAAGGGAACTCGTTCTGAAGACGCAAAATCAGATTGCGAGCGAAGGAGAAAGTCTCGGTCTTCTCAGCTAAAAAGAAGACCCACGAATATCTCGAAAAGTCGTCAACAACAACCAAAACATACCACTTGCCACCAACCGAGCTCACCCGAGCCGGACCAACAATGTCCATATGTAAAAGCTCTCCGGGGTGCGAGGTCATGACCTTAGTCACTGGATGGTGGGGAGCGGCAACCATCTTCCCATGTCTGCAAGAATGGCAAACTAGATCCTTCTCCATCGAAAGCTTGGGCAATCCTCGGATTAGGCCAAGTGAGCTAAGTCTTGCAAGCAAGTCGAAGCTTAAGTGACCGAGCCTCCTATGCCACTTCCAAAGATCGGAAGAAGAAGGACTAGCCAAAAGACAGCGAGAAGAACCAAACGACTCCGAGAAATTCGCGCAAAAGACTTTCCCAAAGGGCAAAATCAGACATACAAGATCGCCCTGAGGATCTAAGATGCGACTAAGGTTCGGTTTGAAACGAATCTCATAGTCATCATCAAAAAGTTGCGAAACAGAAAGCAAGTTAAAATGCAGGTTAGAAACAAGAGCAACATCGCGCAACACAAAGTGCTCATTAACCCGCACGGTCCCACGAGACAATACCTTACCTTTACTATTGTCGCCGAAGGTTATGTACTCCTTTCCGGCGACCGGGCTAAGGCTGGAGAACCACTTAGTGTTTCCGGTCATGTGCCTCGAACAACCGGAATCCACCAACCAAACGTCCTCCAACCGTCTTACCTACATCAAAAGAAAGACATAGGGTGAGCATACGGTCCAACACTGGGGTTAGTGAAATAAGGGGAAAACCAGTGTTGGGCCGGCTGCTCAAAAGAAGGGTTAGTGAAAAAACCATTCCTAGCATGTCTACGAGGGAAGCGATCACCACGCTGAGGAAAACGTGGTCCGCTGGGGAAGAAGCGCTCACCGCGGTACTCAAACTGCGGTGGGGGAAAGCGCTCAACTAGGCCTCCGCCACGGGGTCCGTTACCTGCAAAAGCAGGACCCCGTCGGGCACGCTCTCTGCGAGGTTTACGCCTAGGAGCCTGGGGCTCAACTGCTCTAGCGTCTCTCCTCGGAGCTCTCATCTCCTGCCTAGGCCTGGGACCCTGACGTCCGGACCTAGCAGCTCTCCCCTGGGCCTTCGGTACATGTCCACCATGAGCTGGATGGTACATGTCCGGGTTCTCCATCTCCCGAGCCCTGCACGCCTCTCTCTTGCGCCTAAAGCAGAACTCGCTCAAGTGACCATCTCTCCCACAAAAATCACACTGGTACCTCACCGCACGCACAGGGGGTTGTTGGTGACCAGGGCTGTGGGTGTGGCTCACTTTGCCCTTCTGAGGCAAACACTCCTCTCTGATGGGTGGCATAGCATCAAGCTTGTTCTTGAGGTGGTTTGGCTTGGGTGCCCAAACTGGGTTCTTGGGAGGAGCTCTCGGGGGTTCCTCAACCACACCATCTTTGGTGATAGGCTTGGCTGGCTCTTTGAGTGGAAGCTTGGCAAGTTTGGGAGTAGTGGTGGAGTTGGGCTTCTCACATGGGTTCAGACCACTAGACTCTCCAATCTTCCCAAAAGCTGAGAGATCAACACTCTGAGCAAAACCTACACCAGGGGCACCCACAGCTCGCTTGAATTGGGAGATCATCATCCCGAGCTGCGGCTCACTACTGGAGACCCATGACAAGATGGACCGAAGGTATGTGTTTTCTTCCTCGGTTTGCATCTTGCCATGCTTCACATCGGCAATCTCCATCTCCAGGCCCTCACACAAAACACACCTCGTGACACAAGTGCTATCTGAGCTGGCCTTGACTAAAGACTCAATCTTGGCATCCTTCTCTGCCAACTCAGATTGCAAGACAGGACAAGTCTTGCACGCACCCAACAGCTGCGGCCTAGCACGGAGCTCATCCACCTCTCCAACCAACGCAGCATACTTACCTCTCAGAGTGAGAAGGTCAGTCATGTGCGCGGTGCACGACTCGCACTCCGCCTCCTCCGACACAACCACGGTGGACCGAGCGAACTCAAGCTCCTTCACCGTGTCCTCCCACTTCTGCCTAAACTCCTTGCGCTCTCTAGCGGCACGCCTAAGCAACTTATCTTGGCTAAGGAGGGCAGCAGTCAACTTCTCAACCTCGGAGGAAAGCTCGTCGTAGGTGAGAGATACCTGGGAGGTGTCGTCGTCGTCGTCGTTCCGAGGGGTACGCTCCGGCTCGCCGTCGACCTCATCGCCCAGCGCCATGGTGCAGAAGCCGTCGTCGTCGGCGAAGAAGCAGAGGCCGTTCAGCTTGTCCTCGATCCTCTTCTTCTTCTCGGACTCGTCATCACTCGAGCTGGCGGAGTCATCATCCGAGCCGTCGACGTCGCTGAGCGTGGCGAAGAATGCACGCTGCTCAGCTTGCTGCTTCTCCAAGTACTTCTTCTTGATGTACTCTTTGTCGAAGCCGCCCCGCTTCTTGTGCCTTGGGGGAACGTGCTTCTCCTTGTACTTGGAGTCGCGCCTGTGGCCGTGATCGCCCTTCCCCAGATGCTTGTTCTTCTTCTTGGGGCAGTCGGCGATGAAGTGGTCGGGGTCGCCGCATTCGTAGCATCCGGCGCGTCCTCCTCCACGACGGCGATTCACGCGGTTGTTGTGGAACCGCGAAAACCGGTTGGCAAGCAAAGCCAACTCGTCGTCCCCCAAAGACTCCAGCTGGTCCTCTGTCACAGAAAAGAGAGAAGAAAGCGCAAAGCCAGCTGAGGGGTTAGAGGAAGAGCCGGAAACCAAAGCCATGGACGGGCGAGAAGGATTTTCAAAAGAAGCCCTCGCCATAGCATCAATCTCACTGGACTTGAGCTTACTGAAGAGCTCGTCGCAGGTGAGGGTCTCATAGTTCGGCGATTCGATGATTGCCTGAACCTTGGAGTCCCACACCGAACGGTCAAGAGTGTGCAAAAGCTTCAAAGCACGCTCATGATCGTCAAATGGCAACTGCTCTCTGTTAGCCCTCATCCTGTTGACAATCACCTGAAAGCGAGCGAATAAACTTTCTATGCTCTCGCCAGGCTGATGTCGAAAGTTCTCATACTCTCTCTTGAACGACTCGTAGAGTCGGGTTTTGACTTGAGAGGTGCCCTCATGAAAACGCATGAGGGTGTCCCAGATCTCCCGAGCCGTAGAGAGGTGAGAAACGCGATCAAACTCACCCACGCTCAAACAGGAGAACAAAGCGTTACGCGCCCGGCTATTGGCTTCGTGCTCATCGATCTGAAGCTGAGAGACACGAGCAGCCAGGACAACGTA
>CM019824.1:96862953-96940965 GCA_009763385.1 Coix lacryma-jobi var. lacryma-jobi
GTGGTTTTTTCTTGGAAGTCTAGTGCATCTTTACCTTGCACCTCTTGTAGTGACATGGTTAGAGAATGAGAGCTATGCTTTTCTCGCTAGCTTAAAATCTGAGAATGAAATGTTGAAATCAAATGCTTCCATACCATGTCTTGTTGCTTGACTTGGCAAGGGATCTTGTTCGTGCTAAATCTGAAATAGCCTTGCTTAGGTCAAAAGCTGTTTGCACCATGTGTTTCATGTGAGTCTTTGCATGCTGAAATTAATGATAATAAATTGACTCACACCACATGTGTAGATGAACTGAGCATGCTAGGGCTGAAATGATGAGATAAATGCTAGGCCTTGTAGCTTGTGCTCTTTGAATAAAAATGCTTGCCTTACTTCTTGTGTATTCATGATTCTTTGCTTAATGTTGAATTGTGATGTTTCTTCCACGATTTCATGTGCACATCATGCATTGATTTAGAAAAAAAAGTTTTGGTTTTGAAAGCTTTGCGCGATGATATGAGCGCTAAGTTGGTTGAGCATAATGATATGAGTGCCAACCTGAGAAAGAGATTGAACTCTTGCGTACCCCATATGCCGAGTGCATTGAAAAGGAGATGGAAAAATTTGATAACACTCCTTGTGGTACTTGTGATCGCCTCATGTTGATGAAAACGGGTTTTTAGCCAAAAGATGCAAGAGTCTTTGTGCTAAGTTTTGAGTCACGCGTTTCTTGAACTCCGATGTTGGTATTCATTTCCAAGTTGTATCTTTGCAACCGGAGTTGAGTCATGGGCTGCCCGTGAGGTCTTTTGACGATAGCATAGTGTCAAGGTTTCAGTAGCCTTCATAGACTACCAACCGGTTGTCTCTTTCGAGTGATGTCCAAGGGACTTCTCTTGACAAGGGTGCTTCTTCATATTTTTGGGACTCATGCCCAATCCGGTTTTCCATGCACTTTTGCAAGAAGGATGGACACTCATCAGTTTTTGTTTTGCCGTTGTCAAGCACGAGCGGCGTATTCGAGCTAAGGCTTTGGAGAAGCGCGTAGCTTCCCATGGCACGTGTGCTCCTAGTGGGTGGCACCAAAGTTGGTTGTTGATGCTTCTTGTTCTAAGTCCAATGGACTTCTCACTTGGCGGAGAATGGTGTGCCTTCCGATAGGCCTTTGTACCATGCTCTTTTTGTAGAAAGATGGCATCCAGAAAGTTTTTGCTATCGGCATGCCAAACGCTTGCGCCAAGCTCGCTTCTTTAGGAAGATGGTGATTCATAGCCCCTTCTCATGGCATGAACACTTGTGCTCCTAGTAAGAAGCCCCTCTTGTTGTGGGTTTATGACTCCTTTTCTAGTGGTTAGGTCATGGTCGTGGACATGCTTCTAGTGCTACTTCTCTGGTCCCGTCATGCTTCTCATGTGCATCTATTGTTTCTTCTACAAAAACCTTGGGAAGATGTTTGCTCTTTCCCGTGGTACGACTCGTTCTTTCCTCGATTGTCCTTTTGAGGAATGCTTCCAAGGGTGTTTCAAAACTGCATTTGAACCAACATTTGCATCATGTAACCCACAAGATTAAGTTGAGATTTGTGACCAAGTCTTGGGGTTCCCAAGTACATGCTTGCAACCCTTCGGGATCCAAGACTCGGGTTATTTGTCCTCTTTGTGTAGATATGAGGACGGGGGTGGAGAAACATGCGCCTGATGGAGCTTGATCTTTTAGTTGTGATCAAGATTTGATGGTTCTCTACACCCCGCTTAGATTTGCCTCCAAAGAGGCTTTTGCAGTTTGGTGAGCTTTCTTTACACTCATACCTTGTACTTTCATGTCTGTTTTGTGGTATGAGATGGTCATTCAGTGTCATATTGTATAGCTTTTGCATGTACATTTTCTTTTGTATCACGTTTGTTTTGGTCTAGCATGTGCATCTTGTATATCAGTCATGCTAGCTGTGTGTATAGTTTTTGTGGAGCAGCCACTTTTCATTGAGTTGGTGATCCTCATGAACATTATGCCATGCTTTTCATATTCTCCATGAGCTTTACTTGTTAGAGGTATGATGTTATTAGGTGTCACTGTCAGGTGCTAGTTTTAGTTAGCTTAATACCCTGTTGATATGATTAGTGTGAGCATTAGCCTTTCCACAATTTTATCATGTTACATGCTTTTTGATATATCGCCTATCAATCTTGCTTGTAGCATGTGTTGAGGTTTAGGCTGTGTTGGGTTGATCATGTCTTCAGGATGCATTTGCTATAAGGCTTTATCCTGTTGCATGGTAGTCTTGAACTAGTTGAGTTTCAGTTCTCCTTGCGGTATCATTCATGGTAGGCCTCTTTGTTGAGTGTTCACCTTATGCTTATATGTGACTAACCGCTTTGTGGAGACCTGAGGTCACACGGACGAGACATGCCTTTGTTTTCTTCTGCTTTGAGTGTGCAGGAGAACAGAGGCCTGGAGAGAGCATTTCGGCTCACGGACCCGATCCACTTCTTCCATGACATGGGGTTCCGTTCGAGCAGCTCTCCAGTGAGCACTAGCTGCACTGTGGGAGCGCAACATCAGGCGAGGGGAGACGACTCGGCAAGCAGGAGCCCCGGAGTTCAGCAGATTCAGGCGTCCCCTCGGTTTATCACACCCGCAGGAGGTCATGCGCTTCATGAGGTACCTCCGACACACTTCTGAGGTGTGGGTTTTGGGGTTCGGGCGGGGTGGGTTGGCAGGTCATCTTTACTTCCTTCGTTTTTGCGTGTGTCTTTCCGATGTGGATTTGTGACTGTTCGCTTGAGTGTTCTTGGCTCTTCTCTGGGTCTGGGTGTGTTTCCCTTTAGTGGGAAGATTTGGCTGTTGTATCATAGTTGTGCTTCCGATACCCTTTGTTGGGTCTTCTTTTTTAGGCTAGTTTTGCTTTGTTTTTGATTTAGACTAGGTTTGCATGCATTTCATCATGTATCTGTGCATCTTAGAGCTTCATGTTAGAGCAATGAGAATGAGATTATGCTCTTTTGGTATCCCTGTTTATCATGATGATGCTTTCTGTAGCTTAGGCTCTTTTTGATCACTTGATACGTGTTATGAGCTAAGCTATTTTTCAAATGGTGGTATTGATTAATCAACTATGAAATCTTTAATTTGTTCACCATTGAGAGTGGCAACTAGCATGGGGTAGGATGTGTCGAGATCACTTGTGCCTATCTTTTGGATTGCTAGGTTGCTATGTCTCTTGCACTGAGTCATTCACTTGCTTGGATTGTTATATGGTACATTGTGCTTAAAATTTGATCAAGTTTAGTGATTTGAAAGATCGAGATGGGATTGCATGTGGTCAGCACCTCACGGGTATCGAGACTGTTTCTCATTGCACATTTGAGTTAAACTTGAGCCGTGTAGTGTAAGACCGAAACCGGTGCTTTAAGCTTCTGATTGCTTTTCTGCATAGGCTTTGCCGGTTGAAAAGTTAGGCAATGACCATGCTTTCAACCTCTTGCAATCACAAGGATTAATTTGAACTTGTGTTAATAAACACTGCAATCTCCGATAAAATTTAAAAAACAACCAACACAAGTTTATGCTTCATTCTATGGCATGATGATTGAACTTTGCTAGGGGTAGTTACACCTTTTATACTTGAGTTACACTTGTTTGATCTCCGTCTATTCATGCTAAGTGCTATTTTAGTGGGTGAACTCCTTTCAAATGGCTTAAAACTGCTCATATGCTTAATTATTCATATTCATATTCATTTGATCAGTTTGAGCTTTGCTAGCATTTGTATTGATTGCTATACTTTCAGGGCAGACACCCTATGAGCATCTTTCATTCTGATTGCCTATACACTTGAAGCAGTTGCATTGGGCATATCATGCATTTTTAGCTTAGTGTACATACCCCCAGCTCCGATACTCTTTGTGCGTCACTTTCAATGCTTTTCATGACTCCCTATGCTTTCGGGAATGACTTGTCTTGTGTTTGTGTCAATCTGGTGGAGAAATGTGCAACCCCTCAGCATGTCCCTTCTGTCAAGGTGGAGAAGCTGTTAACCACATTTCTACATAGTGATGGAGCATTTCAATTTCTTGATCTTTCTACGCAAGGTATCACAAAGCTCATCATATCTCATGTTATTATCATAGCAAGCTTCAAATTGTTGGGATAAAATCCCAAGACAAGCAGCAAGAATACCATTCTTGGCCTTGCTAAGTTCGCGTATACGATCCTCCGTTGAATGCTCATCATCTCCTAGGAAGCCCAGCAAAGCATCCACCTCGCGTTCTGCCTCAAGAGTCGTACTCCTCCTTCTTACCAAAATGTCATCCTCGATCGCATGTCCAAGACTCAAACCAAAGGACAAAGACACACTGGAAGAAGAACTTGGTGCCATTTTCAAAAGCACCGTTAGTGTTAGCCAAAACACAAGCTGAACACCTCGACAAGCTAAGTCGGAAACACAACCGCTCTCAAAAGGTCGCCTTCACAGATCCGGAACCGGTTAAGGTAGCGAGATCCTTAACTGGCTCCGATACCAATTGAAGGACCGAAAATGCTAAAGCAAGGCGACCAGAGGGGGGGGTGAATGGGAGCCTAAAAATTCCTTCTGAAATCCTGGCCTCTGTGCCAATAAAAACAACCCCAAGAGCAAGCCCAACACACGTGATGTCCACGACCTGAGTGATTGGGTGGATGCTCCCTAGGAACACAGCGGGACACCACAAAAGCTCCCTCGCCCAAATCCACGCAAGTCAACTAGTGACAAAATGGACTTTGGGTAACCTCAACCTCCCCCGAGCAACGCGAGGGGGATTCAGGCTATTTCGCAAAGCAGGAAGCCCGATTTCTATAGAGCACAAAGTCGGGAATCCAACACAAAAAGCGGATCTAAAAACGGAGCTCGAACGCAAAAGATACGGACAAAAACGCGTGCTGTCTGCACTGACCGGACTCTGGCTGTGCATCCGATCAGGATCGACCGGACGCGTCCGGTCAGAGAAAAACCGTTTCGGGAGCTCTCTGGAACTGACCGGACTCTGAGACGTGGGGCGTCCGGTCAGCACAGGACTCAGCGTCCGGTCACAGCTGCACGATGAACAGTGCATGCTGTGCGTCCGGTCAGGCCACAGCTCGTGCGTCCGATCGAACAAAACGTTCACTGGAACTGACTGGACTCAGCACGGGGTGAGTCCGGTCGTGTCCAGGTCAGCGTCCGGTCATCACGCGCGAACTGGACAGCGCTGGTGTTCAACGACCGGACTCTGACAGGGTGCGTCCGGTCGCTATGAAGAGGCGTCCGGTCACCCCGACCAGCCTACTGTTCGTCCACCGAATCGACCCGATCTCCCTCGAATCAAAAGCACTAGGGCCCAAATTTTGTGTGAGGGATCACAAGGATGTTAGTAAGCTACTCCTAAGAGATCATGGCTCGAACCTAACCCCAAATCGGTGAATCGAAGAAAATGGTGAAGAACGGGCAAGAACTCGATCCCAAAACTAAATCCGCCCGATCTGTGAGTTCGTGAGGTATTAGAGAAATTCCTTCGGTAGAAAGAAGACTCTCACGAAGCTACACAAGATGGTTCAAACGGATTTGCAAATCATCCCTCGAAACAACCGATTTTGTGAAGAGCAAAAGAGGGGAAAACGTGCAACGCGAAGAACAAAATCGCAAGACAAATTAAAGCACGAATTTGATCCTTGGATTCAGCAAGATGGATGATTGATTAAGCACTTGGTGTCGGGCTACAAGCCACTCCTAGCAATTCAAAGCTTGGATGGCAAAAAGCTCAAGAACAAGAGCCCTCTCTCCTCTAACCCTAGCCTTCTCTCACAAGCACAAAATGAGAGAGACACCGTCCAAGGATACGGCTGCCCTAGCAGCCCCCTCATATATATAGGCGCACGTCCGAAGACCAAAACACCCTTACATTAAGCACTCAACCCAAATACCCCCCAGGGGTAAAACCGTCCAGTCCTGGCGATTTTCATCCGATGGCCACGCCCGCACATCCGGTAGCTTCGCCTCGACGCGACCTCCCTGATGCCGCCACGTGCCATCATGTCGACCACCGCGCCTTCCTCGTGGATAGCTTCGCTGCCGCGCCAGCCTCTCCACGCCGCCACGCGTCGACTGTCCTTATGGACCTCCCCCCGATTTTGAGGCCCAAACCGGGAAACCCGCCAGCCCAGGTTTTGAGGCCCAAACCTGGCAAACCGTCCACCCGAGTTTTGAGGCCCAAACTTAGAAACCCGCGAGCCCAGGTTTTGAGGCCCAAACCTGGAAACCGTCCTCGCCGAGTTTTGAGGCCCAAACTCGGAAACCGGCCACCCCGAGTTTTGAGGCCCAAACTCAGAAACCGTCGATGGTAGCTTTTTGAGGCTCAGCTACCGAACCCGCACCGTAGACGGGATGTGGTTCACACACCCCGACCACCAGCACCGATGTCGATGCATGTCCAGCCTCCACGCCGGGCACAACGCCTTCGCCTTCCTTCTTGACTCGGCCGATGGCACTTGCGCCGCACGCAAGCCCGTGTCCGACCTCCCGCCAAGTGCCACCACGCCATCGTCTTCCTCCCGACTCGGCCGATGCACCGCACATCCCCATGTGCTCCTGCTCGTCGATGCCACGTGCCAGCTACCACAGCTGGTCCTCTGGCCCCCCGGTCCGTTGGTCCAAGCCTCACGTCCGCCCTTCACCGCTCTGGGTCCATCAGCATGGCACGTCCGCCGCACGGCACGCCCATCCTTCACCGCTCCCGGTCCGTCGGCACGGCACGTCTCTACTTGACCTTCACCTCGCCATCGACCACTGTATCCGAGCTCCACACATGCACATCAACACAGCCAAGAGACACATGTTGCACACGCACACCAACCCGGTAAACACACACAACTCAATGCCACCGGTTAGTCATAAACAATAAGCGCATAGCGATATAGTGACTCAACCAGGAAAAGCCTCAAACCTTCCTCATCAAAGTCAATCATTCATCATATATGTTCTCACTTGGCCTAATCCGAGGATTGCCCAAGTTGACCATGGAGAAGGACCTTGTTTGCCACTCTTGCAGACATGGGAAGATGGTTGCCGCTCCCCACCATCCAGTGACTCAGGTCATGACTTCGCACCCTGGAGAGCTTTTACACATGGACCTTGTTGGTCCGGCTCGGGTGAGCTCGGTTGGGGGAAAGTGGTACGTGCTTGTTGTTGTCGACGATTTTTCGAGATATTCGTGGGTCTTCTTTTTGACTAAGAAGACTGAGACTTTCTCTTTTGCTCGCAATCTGATTTTGCGTCTTCAGAACGAGTTCCCTATGAACTCGATGCGAGCTATTCGTAGTGATAATGGTTCCGAATTCAAGAATTCAGATTTTGAGAAGTTTTGTGACTCTTTGGGTTTGGAGCATCAGTTTTCTTCCCCCTACACACCGCCAAAAAATGGTGTTGTAGAGAGGAAGAATCGGACCCCTGTAGAGATGGCCAGGACGATGCTCGATGAGCATAGGACTCCTAGGCGATATTGGGCTGAAGCTATGAACACTGCATGCTATATTTCCAATCGTATTTTTCTCTGAGCTTTCTTGAAAAAGACTTCTTATGAGTTGCATTTTGGAAGACAGCCCAAAGTGAGTTACTTTAGAGTCTTCGGTTGCCACTGTTTTATATTGAAGAAAGGCAACCTGGACAAATTTGAGTCTCGTTCTTCTGACGGTGTATTTTTGGGTTATGGCACTCACACTCGAGCTTATCGTGTACTTAACCTTGATACTAACCGAGTCATGGAGACATCTGATGTCACCTTCGACGAGACCATGGTGTGTCCTTCTTCTCGTTTTGAGCGTGCAGGTGATCATGAGGTCGGTGAGCCTCTTTTTGATGATGAGGACGAGGATGCTGAAGGCATGGGTGACCCAGCATCACCTCCACCTGTTGTGCCGCAAAGAGCGGCTTCTACTACGACTCACGGCCCCGACGCTTCTTCCTCTACCACCTGGGGGCCGTGGGATCCGCCACCCCGAGCGGTACCTTTTGTACCCGGGGAGGCACCAACTGCTGTTGAGGGGGAGGTCACTTCATCTCGGGAGGCGCCACGACACATCCAGCGCCAACACCCGCCTCAACAGATGATCGGCAGCATCGACGAACATGTCACTCGGTCCAGGTCACAACAAATCTCTCACTTTGCTCATTCTGCATTTGTTGCTGATTTTGAACCCCGAGATGTTGGACGCGCTTTGACGGATCCGGATTGGGTCAATGCCATGCACGAGGAGTTAGAAAATTTTGAGCGAAATCGGGTTTGGGTTTTGGTTCCACCTCCTCCAGACTGTAATCCTATTGTGACAAAATGGGTTTTCAAAAACAAACAAGGAGAGGATGGCCACATTGTGAGGAACAAAGCGAGACTTGTGGCCAAGGGTTATAGTCAGAAGGAGGGGATAGACTATGAGGAGACTTTTGCTCCTGTAGCTCGTTTGGAGGCTATTAGGATACTCTTGGCTTTTGCTGCATCCAAAGGGTTTAAACTTTTTCAAATGGATGTCAAGAGTGCCTTCTTAAACGGCTACATAGAAGAAGAGGTGTATGTTGAACAACCCCCCGGTTTTGAAAATCCCAAGTTTCCAAACCATGTTTTTAAACTTCACAAAGCTTTATATGGTTTGAAACAAGCCCCTAGAGCCTGGTATGATAGGTTGAAAACCTTTTTGCTTGCTAAGGGTTTTAAAATGGGGTGTGTGGATAAAACGCGCTTTCTCCTCAAGCACGGCAAAGACACTCTCTTGGTCCAGATTTACGTGGATGATATCATTTTCGGTGGTTCTTCTCACGCTTTGGTTGCCAAGTTTGCAGATACTATGAGCAGGGAGTTCGAGATGAGTATGATGGGCGAGCTGACTTTCTTTCTCGAATTGCAAATTAAGCAATCCCGAGAGGGAACGTTTGTGCACCAGGGCAAGTACACCAAGGACTTGCTGAAGAGGTTCGATATGGGTGAGGCCAAGCCTCTTCCAAGACCCATGTCGACCACGACGGCCCTGGATGCGGATGTGGATGGAGAAGCTGTGGACCAGAAGGAGTACCGAAGCATGATCGGGTCGCTGCTCTACCTGACGGCGACACGCCCGGACATTCAGTTAGCGGTGTGTCTGTGCGCACGCTTTCTGGCGTCGCCGCACACTTATCACCGTCAGGCGGTCAAGCGCATTATGAGGTACCTTTGTTTCACACCTGAGTTCGGGATTTGGTATTCAGCTTCCTGCACCCTCTCCCTTTGCGATTTTTCTGATGCCGATTTTGCTGGTTGCCGAGTTGAGCACAAGTCCACTTCTAGGACTTGCCAGTTTATTGGTTCTTCTCTTGTATCTTGGTCTTCTCGCAAGCAGTCTAGTGTCGCTCAGTCTGCCACGAAGGCTGAATATGTTGTTGCAGCTAACTGCTGTTCTCAGTTGCTTTGGATGATGGCCACTTTGCGTGATTTTGGTCTGAGCTTTTCTCGCATGCCTTTGCTTTGTGACAGCACGAGTGCGATTAGCGTTGCTAAGAACCCCATGCTGCATTCTAAGACCAAACACATTGATGTGCGCTTTCATTTTCTGCGAGACCATTATGAGAAGGGTGATATCGACCTTCGCCATGTCGATACTCATCATCAGTTGGCTGATATTTTCACCAAGCCTTTGGACCAATCAACCTTTTATCGGTTGAGAGGTGAGCTTGGTGTGTGTTTCCCCTTTTAGATGGGGGAAACATTTTGGTTCTTGTATCATAGACTGACTTTTTATTTCGTTTTGTTTGGTAGGTTAGTTTTTGCATTTTCATCATGCATCTTTACTTTATGAGCTTCATGTATACAATCCTTAGAATGTGATTATGCTCTATGTAGTATGCTCCGATGCTTATGATGATGCTTGTAGCTTATGCTCTTTCTGATCACTTATACATGTTGTGAGCTGAGCTATTTTTGAATAGTGAACCTGCTTAAGGAACATAAAATCTGAAAATTGTTCACCATTGAGATATGCAACTAGCATGTGTAGGATGTGTTGAGTTCACTCGTGCTTTTCATATATGCTAGGTTGCTATGTCTCTAGTTCTGAGTCATTCACTTGCTTGGTATGCTCATACTCTGTTTAAAATCTGAACCAAGGTTTAAGTGAATTGAAAAGATCGAGATGGGATTGTTTGTCAACACATCATGGTATCGAGACTGTTTCTCATTGCACTTTGAGTTAAACTTGAGCCGTGTAGTGTATGACCGAAACCGATGCTTTAAGCTTCTGATTGCATATGCATAGGCTTCGCTCGGTTGAAAAGTTAGGCAATGACAAGCTTTCAACCTCTCGCAATCACATGCTGAATTCTGAACTTGTGTAATTTCACCGCTGCAACTCCGATTAAAATTTGAAATCACAAGTGTATGTTTCATTCTATAGCATGATGATTGAACCTTGATAGGGGTAGTAGACCTTGTATACATGTTTAGCACTTGTTTGAGTTCCTATCTATACATGTTTAGTGCTATTTAGATGGTGAATACCTTTTTGGCTAAAAACTGCTCACTTTGCTCATATGTTCATATTTTGTATTCGGTGATCAGTTTGAGCCTTTGCTAGCATTTTATGGATGTTGTTGAGTCATCGGATCAGGACTGTGTAGAGCATCTTTGCATTCTCTTGACTATATTCCTGAAGCTGCTAACTTGCATTTTGACTCATATGCATTTTGGAAGGGGAAGAAATTTGCTTATCGGCACTTTTGATGGTGCATTTTCTAAGGGGGAGAGATTTTACACGATGGTGCATTCTTTGCTTGATGGTGCATTTTCAACTAAGGGGGAGATATTGCAAATCATATGCTCTCTGCGTGTTCAAACTAAGGGGAAGAAACTAAGGGGGAGAAAATTTTCAAATCTTGTGCTTCCCAAGTTGATCCAAGGGAGTTTTCCTGGTTGTGTGCACTATTCGAGGGGGAGTTTGCTTCTTGATGACCATAAGGTTTTGGCATCGAGCTTTCTCACTAGTGGTGTTGAGCCCGTTCTGCCTCTTCTTGAGGACTAGCACTATTTTGCTTGATTTTCAGATTGAGTCAATTGGTGTCGAGCTCTTCTGTTCTATAGTGTCGATTGTCGAGCTCTTCTGTTCTTGAGTGTCGATTGGTATTTGCTAGCGGTGTTGAGCCTGTTCTACCTCTTCTTGAGGGCTAGCTTTGTTTTGCTTGGTTGTGTGGAGTCGTTGCCCATGTCTTTGGGGACCAGGTTGTCTTGCTCTTTCCACTTGACCTTCTTCGGCTTTGCTATGCTTTTGGGTCATTTGGTCGAGTTCTCTCTTCTCCTTCTTCCTTCTTCTATTTCATTATGATTTGTGTGTGTAGTTGGCAATGCACTCATCAAGGGGGAGATTGCGGATACATGGGTGTATGCCGAGTCTCGAGTGATGAGTGATTGTCAACAAGTTTGATCGCATGTTCTTTGGCTTGTGTTGTGCAGGTGTCGAGCACGGAGACAGTGATCGAGGGCAAGGTGAAGGTCAAGTAGAGACGTGCCGTGCCGACGGACCGGGAGCGGTGAATGGCGGACGTGAGGCTTGGACTGAGGGACCGGTGGCCTGAGGATCAGCTGTGGTGGCTGACAGCCTGGGACAGCGACGAGCGGAGACTTGCGGGGCACGGTGTTGCTCGGGTCGAGGACCTGGGGACACGTGTCGGTGGACGGGGTGCACGGGCGGTGCATCCCCTCTACAGCTCCGGTTTGGTGGTTGAGCCACAGCAAAACCACCGGGTGGACGGTTTCCAGGTTTGGGCCACAAAACCTGGGTATGCTGCAGGTTTGCCGAGTTTGGGCCATAAAACTTGGGCTGAGGACGGTTTCCAGGTTTGGGCCTCAAAACCTGGGCGCTGGCGGGTTTCTGAGTTTGGGCCACAAAACTCAGGCGATGGGCGGCTGGTTTCCCGGTTTGGGCCATAAAACCGGGGGATGGACTTGAAGGCCTGGTTTCCCGGTTTCGGCCACAAAACCGGGGGCGGAGTCCGTGAAAAGGACGAGCAGAGCGGAGGCGGCACGTGGCGGCAATCGGTGAGGTTGCGTCTGTAGAGTTATGGGGATGCTACGCTAGCCGAATGCTACATTAGCCGAATGCTACGCTAGCGTAATGCACTAAATTTTCGACCCCATAAACCAGGAACTACTGCTAGTTATAGATCATGGGATTACCACTAGACGCGCAGATGCAGCGGAAGACGTCTCGGTGTAGGCGTGCGCGTCGCAGCGATGTCGTGTAGTTGTTCACGCCCGTCCTTCACGTCTCCACGTGCAGTTCGTCCTTGTGCTCCAGATGCAGCACCTCCGAGGTATCTCACACGTACAGGGAGGAAGCGTCACGCCTCCAGACTGCTAGGTCTGCGAGGAGCAATAGGCGCGGGTGTGGGGTGGGCGACGGCTATCTAATGACGTGGTACAAACCCTGGCCGCCCCACCCATCTATTTATAGGCGTCCCTAATGAGCCCGCCAACATGGAGGCCCATTAGCAAACCCTAATCCCGGTCTGATTCGAGTCCAACTCGAATCAGGCTTCCAGCCCCCTAAGCGTGCGACCCTATGGGTTCACGCACACATAGACATGGCCCGAGTACTCCTACTCGCCCAATAGTTGACAGCGGCCTCTAGCAAGACGTGTCAACTCCTATGTACACGCAAAGATCATATCAGACGAACCACCACGATCACATACACGTAATTCCCTTGCCACACAATATTTGGTCCAACTCATAGGTTAACACTTAACCTAAGCACGGCCATGCATTTTATGATCCAATCATTTGAGTGGTCCAGTGATATCTCTCTCACGTGGAGAGGGGCAAATACCATCTTGATCGTCTATGTCTCACAGCATACTTCCTGACAAACTCGAAGACTATCTTTATAACTACTCTGTTACGAAGTAGCGTTTGATAGTCTCTAAGTAAGTCGATTCATATCTTGAGTACATACCACAATCTCAGGTCTAAGGACATAACACACATGATGTGTAAAGAGATAATAAGAACATCTCATGCTGGGTCAGTCCAGCCTCATGTCATACATGTGCCCACATTATTAGTTCGACATCTCCATGTCTATGACTTGTGAAACATAGTCATCAACTAATACATGTGTTGATCTAATATTCATATGTGTCCTCACATGAACTCCGATCAGGGACAACTGTTGAATAACCATACAAGTAAAAGAGTTTCACAGACAATTCACATAATTGTCAATCAATACAAGTTATCTTTAATGGATATTCAATGAACATATAATAAATCATGGATACAATAGAAATATCATCATCCCTATGATTACCTCTAGGGCATATTCCCAACAGCATCGAGGCAACGCTACCAGTTGTGTGGGCGTGGCAGTCGGATCACAACTATCTTCGAGTTGGTCCAGAATAACCCTAGGGTTTAGCTGGTTCGCTCTGTAATTAGTTAGGGGTAGAGTGGGAATTAGAATTAGGATAAGTAGGGGGAGACACCCACCTCCCAAACTATCTCAGTCATTTGCTCTTTGCCTTCTAGATTTTCCTGCTCTCCCAATCCCCTGTTGTACCTACTGAGATCCGCAGAGAACCATACCTCTGTGTACTGGAGATTTTGAGGAAGTGAGACCGTAATCTCACTGTTGTAGCGTGTGGTAGCCACACGGTTGCAGATCGATGTGTTGATTCGCGTTTTGTTCGTGTTCTTCGCGTTCTTCGTTTCTCCGCGTTTTTCCCGTCACTCGATCTCTCTCTATACTACATCATTTCGAATTCCACTTGAATCAACTTGTTCTTTATAGTGAGGAGATCATTTCCACCGAAAGGAATTCATCTAACTCCTCACGAACAAGTAGATCGGGTCAATTTCGTTTTCGTGGCGCTTTTTCGGTTCATACACCTTCCCCTTCGATTTCCCGTTGATTGAGTTGTTTTGAGCGGATGATTTCTTGGGGATAGTCTTCTAACTACCTCGTGATCATCCTCTCCAAGTTTGGGATCAAAGGATTTTGGTTTGTATCGATTTGGAGAAGATTTGAGTTGAGGGCGACAAAAATCGCCCTTTCTGTTCATCCGCGGACAGTCCGCCACTGGGGGCGCGGACAGTCTGCGCGTCGAGGTTCAGCCTGGTCAGTGGCTGCGTGGCTCGGACGCTTTGCTGCTGTTAGACCGGCGGAAAGTCCGCCGTAGTCGATCGCGGACAGTCCGCGAGTCGACCAGGGGACTTCAGCAGCTGTGCAGTTTTGCACCTTCCGCCGGCGGACAGTCCGCCGCCTGCTCGCGGACATTCCGCAGTAGGGCCGGACAGTCCAGGACCGTACCGGCGGACAGTCCGGGATCCTGCTGAAGCTTGCATTTTAGTGCGTTTGCTCCCACGGCTTTTCCGCTTGGTTTTCGGACTTCTCGTTTGGCTCTAGAGTTAACCAAGGAACCTCTCTAGGTATCTTTGCTACTTGTTAGCATTGGTATTCGGGGATTTCTCAACGTAGCCGTCTATCTATGTTCGGGACTCGGTTTTTTAGGGTTGAACTAGTGCCGGCGTTTTTGGCTTTTGGTTGGCTATCGCTTTGTGGTGCCTCGTTGTGATCCTAGGGATCATCCACCCTCTTCCAAGGGTCGTGGGCATCACGGTTTCGGTCGAAGCTTCTTGGGGTTGATTTCGGGACAATTGGCCAAAATTTCGAGAGAAATTTTTGAGGCTCTCATTCACCCCGCCTCTGGTCGCCTTGCTATTGCATTCTCGGTCCTTCAAAGCTAACCCCGTGTATGTGTGCCAACATGCAAATAGGAGAAGCTAGCAGACGTAGCTATCTAGCATGTGCACCGCCGCACCGGAACCGGCTGTGACGTTTGTACGTGCGATGGTCTGCGTCCTGTGTTTGCATAATATTCTATACGCGAACTGAATCCACGGAACAGCCGATGCGAGAGAGGTGGTCCAGAACCTTCGAGAAACATGCTTGGTCAGGCCCACACGTCTGGGATTCTAGATGTGTTATCACGAGGGATGCTGGACCAGCATCATTTCCTTAACGCGTGCGGCAAACTACGTAATTTTCGGAGCTCCCTCAACTAACTCTGGCGGCGCGTGCGTGCGCCCAGCGCCCTAGCTGCTGCCTATATAAAGGACTCTAAACATTCACGACCGAGGGGGGCCGGCCTGGCTGATTGGATCAGAGGGAAGGGCCGCCGCCACTACGGCGCCTTCCATGGCGAGGCTCGACTCGGACGGCAGGAGATGGCTGTGCACAGCTGCTGCTGCGCCGAGGAGCGTCGGCCGGTCTGCGTTCACTGCCGCTCCACCGAGCTCCATCGTCAATGCACACAGGAGGAGGCCCTGGCCGATTGGATCGCGGGAGCAAGCGAAGACGCCGCCCAGGATGCGGCCGCATCCGCACGTGGCTACGCGAGGAGACCAAAGGCATCGGGCAGCCGCCGCTACGAGGTGACGCTAGGAGCATGAACAAGATGTGCCACCGGTGGTAGGACTCCATGAAGCGTTGGCTGTTCGGGCTACATGTGCTGATCTCCCTGTTTTAAATAGCGCGCTATAGCGCTAAATAGCGTTTCGGGAAGACAACTGCTAAGCTATGAAGATTTTAACGCTAAACGATTTTTCCCGCTATTAGCTGCTAATAGCGCGCTAAATTCGCTAAACTGGGTTCATTTAGCGCCGCTAACTTGGCTTGGGCTTCATTTCCCGTCAGCCCAACTTGGAGGCCCAAATAGCAGGGACGTGCGAGACTATGGCCTATTGCTAAGCCTTTTGTTTGTTTGTCTACCTGTCTGTTAAGCTTGAACTTTGAACTCATGTATGTCCCTATTGATGTATGATGTTAGTTATGTATCATGTATGAACTACGAACTTTGATGTAATGTGTTAGCGATGTATCATATATCATGTCTGTTAAGTTATTGTTAAGTTATTGATGTATCATCTTTAATATGTGTGAAATTACATGATGTTTGACATATTTTTTGCTCAGCCGCTAAATGGCTTAGCCCGCTATTAGCGCGCTATAGCTTTTCTTAGCCTTTTGGAGAGGCTGCCGCTAAGAGGCTTAGCCCGCTATTTAAAACAGGGGCTGATCTACACATATCATACGGCGCTCGATCGGGACGTTGGCTTCACTACCGGAGACGGGCTCTTTGCCGAGAGCTAAAACACGGGCACTCGGCAAAGGGCTCTTTGCCGAGAGCCAGCCCTCCGCACCATAAGAAACTCGGCGACGATTCCTACGCCGAGGGTCCGACTCTCGGCGACGTCAGGCTCTCGGCAAAGGGACCCTATGCCGAGAGCCGAACCCTCGGCGTAGAATGCTCCTCGGCAAACGGAACCCTCGCGAACGGCTCCCCCTGCGCCGTTACCTTTGCCGAGAGCCTAAGGGCTCTCGGCACAGGGTTGAATTTTTTTTTTTAGTAAATTATATGCCGAGAGCCCTGGCCCTGGCTCTCGCATAGGTGCCCTTTGCCGAGGGCTTTAGGAAGCTCTCGGCAAAGCATATTATTTTTTTTTTGTTTTTTTGCTCCCAATTTTTCCTGTGGCCCTACAAGCCAAGATTTCAAATTTGAAGTGTTTTCCATAAATCTTGCTATATTTCGCGCATTTTTTTTAATTTGATGATTTTTTCCGCGGGACGCACGTTTGAACTGCAGGTGCATGAAATAATGAAACTCAGCGATTCGAAAAATGGTATTCATTCTTCAGAGGGTATTTCGACACCGTATCCAGTGACAGGTGCGGAGACTCGACCGTCTCGTGCACGAGAAACGGCGACCAAGTTGTGCGATATTGGATTTAAAATTATTAAAAATACAAACGAAGTCAGAAAATCATGAAAATGGACGAGTGACCTTGACATCGCATGTAGAGGCTATGAAAAAAATTTGGGAATGTTTGGAGCAAGTGGTGACGCAAGATGGTTAAAACCCTGATATCTCCGCAAGATGTCACATGTGATGATATGCGATGATCTCAGGGTTTTAACCATCTTGCGTCACCACTTGCTCCAAACATTCCCAAATTTTTTTCATAGCCTCTACATGCGATGTCAAGGTCACTCGTCCATTTTCATGATTTTCTGACTTCGTTTGTATTTTTAATAATTTTAAATCCAATATCACGCAACTTGGTCGCCGTTTCTCGTGCACGAGACGGTCGAGTCTCCGCACCTGTCCCTGGATACGGTGTCGAAATACCCTCTGAAGAATGAATACCATTTTTTGAATCGCTGAGTTTCATTATTTCATGCACCTGCAGTTCAAACGTGCGTCCCGCGGAAAAAATCATCAAATTAAAAAAATGCGCGAAATATAGCAAGATTTATGGAAAACACTTCAAATTTGAAATCTTGGCTTGTAGTACTGTAGCAAAGCCACAGGAAAAATTGGGAGCAAAAAAACAAAAAAAAATAATATGCTTTGCCGAGAGCTTCCTAAAGCCCTCGGCAAAGGGCACCTATGCCGAGAGCCAGGGCCAGGGCTCTCGGCAAAGAAATTTTGTAAAAAAAATAAAAAACAAAATCCTTTGCCGAGAGCCGGATCAGGGGGCTCTCGGCAAAGGGCCAGTATATGCCGAGAGCCGGATCGCGGGCTCTCGGCAAAGCAGGCAAATGAAAAAAAATAAATTGAGTCTCGTTCTTCTGACGGTGTATTTGGGTTATGGCACCACACTCGAGCTTATCGTGTATTAACCTTGATACTAACCGAGTCTGGAGACATCTGATGTCACCTTCGACGAGACCATGGTGTGTCCTTCTTCTCGTTTTGAGCGTGCAGGTGATCATGAGGTCGGTGAGCCTCTTTTTGATGATGAGGACGAGGATGCTGAAGGCATGGGACCCAGCATCACCTCCACCTGTTGTGCCGCAAAGAGCGGCTTCTACTACGACTCACGGCCCCGACGCTTCTTCCTCTACCACCTGGGGGCCTGGGATCCGCACCCCGCAGACGGTACCTTTTGTACCCGGGGAGGCCCAACTGCTGTTGAGGGGGAGGTCAACTTCACTCGGGAGGCGCCCACGACACATCCAGCGCCAACACCCGCCTCAACAGATGATCGGCAGCATCGAGAACATGTCACTCGGTCCAGGTCACAACAAATCTCTACTTTGCTCATTCTGCATTTGTTGCTGATTTTTGAACCCCGAGATGTTGGACGCTTTGACGGATCCGGATTGGGTCAATGCCATGCACGAGGAGTTAGAAAATTTTGAGCGAAATCGGGTTTGGTTTGGTTCCACCTCCTCCCGACTGTAATCCTATTGTGACAAAATGGGTTTTCAAAAACAAACAAGGAGAGGATGGCCACATTGTGAGGAACAAAGCGAGACTTGTGGCCAAGGGTTATAGTCAGAAGGGGGTGGATAGACTATGAGGAGACTTTTGCTCCTGTAGCTCGTTTGGAGGCTATTAGGATACTCTTGGCTTTTGTGCATCCAAAGGGTTTAAACTTTTCAAATGGATGTCAAGAGTGCCTTCTAAACGGCTACATAGAAGAGGGTGTATGTTGAACAACCCCCCGGTTTTGAAATCCCAAGTTTCCAAACATGTTTTTTAAACTTCACAAAGCTTTATATGGTTTGAAACAAGCCCCTAGAGCCTGGTATGATAGGTTGAAAACCTTTTTGCTTGCTAAGGGTTTTAAAATGGGGTGTGTGGATAAAACGCGCTTTCTCCTCAAGCACGGCAAGACACTCTCTTGGTCCAGATTTACGTGGATGATATCATTTTCGTGGTTCTTCTCACGCTTTGGTTGCCAAGTTTGCAGATACTATGAGCAGGGAGTTCGAGATGAGTATGTGGGCGAGCTGACTTCTTCTCGAATTGCAAATTAAGCAATCCGAGAGGGAACGTTTGTGCACCAGGGCAAGTAAACCAAGGATGCTGAAGAGGTCGATATGGGTGAGGCCAAGCCTCTTCCAAGACCATGTCGACCACGACGGCCCTGGATGCGGATGTGGATGGAGAAGCTGTGGACCAGAAGGAGTACCGAAGCGATGATCGGGTTGCTGCTTACCTGACGCGCGACACGCCCGGACATCGCATTCAGTTAGGGTTGTCTGTTGCGCACGCTTTCTGGCGTCGCCGCACACTTATCACCGTCAGGCGGTCAAGCGCATTATGAGGTACCTTGTTTCACACCTGAGTCGGGATTTGGTATTCAGCTTCGCACCTCTCCCTTTGCGATTTTTTTGATGCCGATTTTGCTGGTTGCCGAGTTGAGCACAAGTCCACTTCTAGGATTGCCAGTTTATTGGTTCTTCCTTGTATCTGGTCTTCTCGCAAGCAGTCTAGTGTCGCTCAGTCTGCCACGAAGGTGAATATGTTGTTGCAGCTAACTGCTGTTCAGTTGCTATTTGGATGATGGCCACTTTGCGTGATTTTGGTCTGAGCTTTTCTCGATGCCTTTGCTTTGTGACACGAGTGCGATTAGCGTTGCTAAGAACCCCATGCTGCACTTCTAAGACCAAAACATTGATGTGCGCTTTCATTTTCTGCGAGACCATTATGAGAAGGGTGATATCGACCTTCGCCATGTCGATACTATCATCAGTTGGCTGATATTTTCACCAAGCCTTTGGACCAATCAACCTTTTATCGGTGAGGTGAGCTTGGTGTGTGTTTCCCCTTTTAGATGGGGGAAACATTTGGTTCTTGTACATAGACTGACTTTTATTTCGTTTTGTTGGTAGGTTAGTTTTTGCATTTTCATCATGCCTCTTTACTTTATGAGCTTCATGTATACAATCCTTAGATGATTATGCTCTATGTAGTGTCCGATGTTAGATGATGCTTGTAGCTTATGCTCTTTCTGATCATTATTTACATGTTGTGAGCTGAGATTTTTGAATAGTGAACCTGCTTAAGGAACATAAAATCTGAAAATTGTTCACCATTGAGATATGCAACTAGCATGTGTAGGATGTGTTGATTCACTCGTGCTTTTCATATATGCTAGGTTGCTATGTCTCTAGTTCTGAGTCATTCACTTGCTTGGTATGCTCATACTCTGTTTAAAATCTGAACCAAGGTTTGTGAGATTGAAAGATCGAGATGGGATTGTTTGTCAACACATCATGGTATCGAGACTGTTTCTCATTGCACTTTGATTAAACTTGAGCCTGTAGTGTATGACGAAACCGATGCTTTAGCTTCTGATTGCATATGCATAGGCTTCGCTCGTTGAAAAGTTAGGCAATGACAAGCTTCAACCTCTCGCAATCACATGTGAATTCTGAACTTGTTGAATTTCAACCGTGCAACTCCGATTAAAATTGAATCACAAGTTATGTTTCATTCTATAGCATGATGATTGAACCTTGATAGGGGTAGTAGACCTTGTTACATGTTTAGCACTTGTTGAGTTCCTATCTACATGTTAGTGCTATTTAGATGGTGAATACCTTTTTGGCTAAAAACTGCTCACTTTGTCATATGTTCAATTTTGTATTCGGTGATCAGTTTGAGCCTTGCTAGCATTTTATGGATGTTGTTGAGTATCGGATCAGGACTGTGTAGAGCATCTTTGCTTCTCTTGACTATATTCCTGAAGCTGCTAACTTGCATTTTGACTCATATGCATTTTGGAAGGGAAGAAAGAATTGCTTATCGGCACTTTTGATGGTGCATTTTCTAAGGGGGAGAGATTTTACACGATGGTGCATTCTTTGCTTGATGGTGCATTTCAACTAAGGGGGAGATATGCAATCATATGCTCTCTGCGTGGTCAAACTAAGGGGAAGAAACTAAGGGGGAGAAAATTTTCAATCTGTGCTTCCCAAGTTGATTCAAGGGAGTTTTCCTGGTTGTGGGCACTATTCGAGGGGAGTTTGCTTCTTGAGACCATAATGGTTTGGCATCGAGCTTCTCACTGTGGTGTTGAGCCGTTCTGCCTCTCTTGAGGACTAGCACTATTTTGCTTGATTTTCAGATTGAGTCATGGTGTCGAGCTCTTCTGTTTATAGTGTCGATTGTCGAGCTCTTCTGTCTGATGTCGATTGGTATTTGCTAGCGGTGTTGAGCCTGTTATACCTCTTCTTGAGGGCTAGCTTTGTTTTGCTTGGTGTTGTGGAGTCGTTGCCCATGTCTTTGGGGACCAGGTTGTCTTGCTCTTTCCACTTGACCTTCTTCGGCTTTGCTATGCTTTTGGGTCATTTGGTCGAGTTCTCTCTTCTCCTTCTTCCTTCTTCTATTTCATTAGATTTGTGTGTGTAGTTGGCAATGCACTCATCAAGGGGGAGATTGCGGATACATGGGTGTATGCCGAAGTCTCGAGTGATGAGTGATTGTCAACAAGTTTGATCGCATGTTCTTTGGCTTGTGTTGTGCAGGTGTCGAGCACGGAGACAGTGATCGAGGGCAAGGTGAAGGTCAAGTAGAGACGTGCGTGCCGACGGACGGGAGCGGTGAATGGCGGACGGGAGGCTTGGACTGAGGGACCGGTGGCCTGAGGATCAGCTGTGGTGGCTGACAGCCTGGGACAGCGACGAGCGGAGACTTGCGGGGCACGTGTTGCTCGGGTCGCGGACCTGGGGAACGTGTCGGTGGACGGGGTGCACGGGCGGTGCATCCCTCTACAGCTCGGTTTGGTGGTTGAGCCACAGCAAAACACCGGGTGGACGGTTTCCCGGTTTGGGCCACAAAACCTGGGTATGCTGCAGGTTTGCCGAGTTTGGGCCATAAAACTTGGGCTGAGGACGGTTTCAGGTTTGGGCTCAAAACCTGGGCGCTGGCGGGTTTCTGAGTTGGGCCAAAAACTCAGGCGAGGCGGCTGTTTCCCGGTTTGGCCATAAAACGGGGGAGGACTTGAAGGCCTGGTTTCCGGTTTCGGCCACAAAACCGGGGGCGGGTCCGTGAAAAGGAACGAGCAGAGCGGAGGCGGCACGTGGCGGCAATCGGTGAGGTTGCGTCTGTAGAGTTATGGGGATGCTACGCTAGCCGAATGCTACATTAGCCGAATGCTACGCTAGCGTAATGCACTAAATTTCGACCCCATAAACCAGGAACTACTGCTAGTTATAGATCATGGGATTACCACTAGACGCGCAGATGCAGCGGAAGACGTCTCGGTGTAGCGGTGCGCGTGCGCAGCGATGTCGTGTAGTGTTCACGCCCGTCTTCACGTCTCCACGTGCAGTTCGTCCTTGTGCTCCAGATGCAGCACTCCGAGGTATCTCAACGTACAGGAGGAAGCGTCACGCTCCAGACTGCTAGGTCTGCGAGGAGCAATAGGCGCGGGTGTGGGGTGGGCGACGGCATCTAATGACGTGGTACAAAACCTGGCGCCCCACCCATCTAATTTATAGGCGTCCCTAATGAGCCCGCCAACATGGAGGCCCATTAGCAAACCCTAATCCCGTCTGACGAGTCCAACTCGAATCAGGCTTCCAGCCCCTAAGCGTGCGACCCTATGGGTTCACGCAAACATAGACATGGCCCGAGTACTCCTACTCGCCCAAATTGACAGCGGCCTCTAGCAAGACGTGTAACTCCTAGTACACGCAAAGATCATATCAGACAGAACCACCACGATCACATACACGTAATTCCCTTGCCACACAAATTTGGTCCAACTCATAGGTTAACACTTAACCTAAGCACGGCATGCATTTTATGATCCATCATTTGAGTGGTCCAGTGATATCTTCTCACGTGGAGAGGGGCAAATACCATTTGTATCTATGTCTCACAGCATTCCTGACAAAATCGAAGACTATCTTATAACTACTCTGTCGAAGAGCGTTGATAGTCTCTATAATATCGTCATTTAATCTACAGTCGATTCAATCTTGAGTACTACCACAATCTCAGGTCTAAGGACATAACACACATGATGGTAAAGAGATAATAAGAACATCTCATGCTGGGTCGTCCAGCCTCATGTCATACATGTGCCCACATTATTAGTTCGACATCTCCATGTCTATGACTTGTGAAACATAGTCATCAACTAATACATGTGTGATCTAATATTCATATGTGTCCTCACATGAACTCCGACAGGGACAACTGTTGAATAACCATACAAGTAAAGAGTTTCACAGACAATTCAATAATGTCAATCAATACAAGTTATTTTATATGGATATTCAATGAACATATAATAAACATGGATACAATAGAAATATCATCATCCCTATGATTACCTCAGGGCATATCCAACAGCATCGAGGCAACGTACCAGTTGTGTGGGCGTGGCAGTCGGATCACAACTATCTTCGAGTTGGTCCAGAATAACCTAGGGTTTAGCTGGTTCGCTCTGTAATTAGTAGGGGTGAGTGGGAATTAGAATTAGGATAAGTAGGGGGAGACACCCACCTCCCAAACTATCTCAGTCATTTGCTCTTTGCCTTCTAGTTTTCCTGCTTCCCAATCCCTGTTGTCTACTGAGATCCGCAGAGAACCATACCTCTGTGTAACTGGAGATTTTGAGGAAGTGAGACGTAATCTCACTGTTGTAGCGTGTGGTAGCCACACGGTTGCAGATCGATGGTGATTCGGTTTGTTGTGTTCTTCGGTTCTTCGTTTCTCCGCGTTTTTCCCGTCACTCGATTCCTCTATACACATATTTCGAATTCCACTTGAATCAACTTTTTTTATAGTGAGGAGATCATTTCACCGAAAGGAATTCATCTAACTCCTCACGAACAAGTAGATCGGGTTCAATTCGTTTCGTGGCGCTTTTCGGTTCATACACCTTCTTCGTTTCCCGTTGATTGAGTTGTTTTGAGCGGATGATTTCTTGGGGGTAGTCTTCTAACTACCTCGTGATCATCCTCTCCAAGTTTGGGATCAAAGGATTTTGGTTGTATCGATTTGGAGAAGATTTGAGTGAGGGCGACAAAAATGCCCTTTCTGTTCATCCGCGACAGTCCGCCACTGGGGGCGCGGACAGTCTGCGCGTCGAGGTTAGCCCTGGTCAGTGGCTGCGTGGCTCGGACGCTTTGCTGGTGTAGACCGGCGGAAAGTCCGCCGTAGTCGATCGCGGACAGTCCGCGAGGCGACAGGGGACTTCAGCAGCTGTGGTTTTGCACTTCCGCCGGGACAGTCCCCGCCTGTCGCGGACATTCCGCAGTAGGGCCGGACAAGTCCAGGACCGTACAGGCGGACAGTCCGGGATCCTGCTGTGAGCTTGCATTTTAGTCGTTTGCTCCCACGGCTTTTCCGCTTGGTTTTCGGACTTCTCGTTTGGCTCTAGAGTTGAACCAAGGAACCTCTCTAGGTATCTTTGCTACTTGTTAGCATTGGTATTCGGGGATTCTCAACGTAGCGTCTATCTATGTTCGGGACTCGGTTTTTAGGTTGAACTAGTGCAGGCGTTTTGGCTTTTGGTGGCTATCGCTTGTGGTGCCTCGTGTGATCCTAGGGATCATCCACCCTCTTCCAAGGGTCGTGGGCATCAGGTTTCGGTCGAAGCTCTTGGGGTTGATTTCGGGACAATTGGCCAAAATTTCGAGAGAAATTTTGAGGCTTATTCACCCCGCCCTGGTCGCCTTGCTATTGCATTCTCGGTCCTTCAAAGCTAACCCGTGTATGTGTGCCAACATGCAAATAGGAGAAGTAGCAGACGTAGCTATCTAGCATGTGACACGCGCACCGGAAACGGCTGTGGTTTGTACGTGCGATGGTTGCGTCCTGGTTTGCATAATATTCTATACGCGAAACTGAATCCACGGAACAGCCGATGCGAGAGAGGTGGTCCAGAACCTCGAGAACATGCTTGGTCAGGCCCACACGTCTGGGATTCTAGATGTGTTATAACGGGGATGCTGGACCAGCATCATTTCCTTAACGCGTGCGGCAAACTACGTTAATTTCGGAGCTCCCTCAACTAACTCTGGCGGCGCGTGCGTGCGCCCAGCGCCCTAGCTGCTGCCTATTAAAGGACTCTAAACATTCACGACCGAGGGCCCCTACACACCGCCACAAAATGGTGTTGAAGAGAGAAAGAATCGGACCCTTGTAGAGATGGCCAGAACGATGCTCGATGAGCATAGGACTCCTAGGCGATATTGAGCCGAAGCTATGAACACAGCATGCTATATTTCCAATCGCATTTTTCTCCGAGCTTTCTTGAAAAAGACTTCTTATGAGTTGCGTTTTGATAAACAGCCCAAAGTGAGTTATTTTAGAGTCTTTGGTTGCCACTGTTTTATACTCAAGAAAGGCAACTTGGACAAGTGTAAGTGCAATCAAGCCCTATGTGGGTTTTGGTGTTGATGACTACCGAATTAGAGGACTAATGAGATTTGTTGAGTTGACAAGCAGGGAATAGCAAACGAAAGGATGGCATACATGACTGATGGGTATCCAATTGTTTTCGTGATGGTTTCCGACTTGAAGGAGGTTTAATTCATTTTCTATTTCGAATTTGAGTTTAGAAATGTCGTACTATCAAGAGGGATTCTAGCGCCCACAGTCAAATTGTGTTACCAATGCTCAATCTTTGCCAGATAGATACACATCCAGCCACCTTTCTAACCCCACAGGTTTCATATGGATCAGATCCTTTTGGGGAGGTCGGCAGTGCCGACCCTTATGGTCGGCAGTGCCGATCATAACCGGACCGGTGGGCCCAGACTATATATATACCTTTTCAGAAAGCCCATAACGGTCCGGTCAACCAGTGCTTCTTCCAGCTCGCGTTTCTGACCGTTGCAAAAGGTTCCTTCTCTCTCTCTCACTCCTCCATTGTTGCTCTCAAAGCTTTCAAGTGGATCTCTCATTCCAACCACTAAAACTTGAAAGAGAGGGCTGCAAAACTCGATTAGAGAGCAGATCCATTGATTCCCAAAGTCTCAAGAGCATTGGTTCACGTTTGCCCGGAGGTTCTAGGGTTTGTTACTCTTGGAGCTTGCTCCTAGCCGGCTAGGCGTCGCCCTTGAGCTTGCCATCGATTGTGGCAGCCTAGGGAGGTTTGTAACCATCTACTTGCAGCTAAGAAATCACCCCTCATCTCAAGAGTTAAGTCTCTTGACTTGAGAACGAGGAAAGGGCAAACCTAAGTGGTGAGCTTGAGCCTTGGTGGCGTACCTCAACAACGTGGAGTAGGTTAACCTTTGTGGTAAACCGAACCATGGGATAAATCTTGTGTCACCTTGTGCTTTGGTTTCCTTTTTTTTGTAAAGTGATTTCTAGGGTTTCGGTTCAACCTGTGCTTTATGTTTCTGCTATATCTGTGAACTGTTTAACCCTGCAGGAAAATCACTCTATCTGTACTCAATCTTCTGTTTCACTCTCACGCATCTTGATTTTATTCCTGAGCAGGTCGGCAGTGCCGACCATAGGATCGGCAGTGCCGATCAGGCTATTAACCGAATTAGGTTTTGAGTTTTGACAGGCCTATTCAACCCCCCCCCCTTCTAGGCCTCCAGAGATACTACAAGTGGTATCAGAGCAGGTTACCTTATATACGCTTCACCGCGTAAGGTATGGAGACCGGAGACCGTTCGGGTGGTGTGAAAAAGGACGATGTGCATCTTGATGATGAGAGTAGCGAGCTCAGCGCTTCCACAACACATGACCATCCTCTTCCTCAAGCTCCAACTGACGTCGACAAGCCAGTCGATCCGGCTGAGAAAGAGAGGAAGAAGGAAGAAAAGAGACTAAGAAGAGAAGCTCGTGAAAAGCAAAGAGAGATTGATAGATTGCTCCAAGAGAAGAGAGAAAGAAAAGAGTTGAGAAGAAAGATCCGAGCAGCAAGAGAAGAAGAAAAGAAGGAGAAGGCCAAAGAAAAATCCAAGAAGAAAGCCGATCCTCCACCAAGTGACTCGTCAAGTAGCTCGGACGATGGAGATGATGATGAATCCTATCACAAGAAGAAAGGCAAAAAGAAGTAGAAGGATGAGGACAGCAGCAACAACAAGAAGAAATACTCCGCCGTATCCTTCAACTATTCTTATTTGACTAACCATGATCGCAAGTCTTTCATCAACGTGCCCGCGGGAAAGTTGCCTCATTTCGATGGGACCAACTTCGCCAAGTGGAAGCACTTGATGAGGGCTTACCTTATTGGTCTTCACCCCGGTCTTTGGGAGATTGTGTGCAGGGGATTTGAGCCGCCGGTTGATCCCGAAGACCCCACGAATGAAGAGATGGTGGCTGTCCATCTCAACGGACAAGCTACAAGTGTGCTTCTAAGTGCATTAGATGGTGAAGAGTACAATAGAGTGATGGGTGTTGATGTTGCCAAGCAGATTTGGGATACCTTGCACATTGCCCATGAAGGGGTGGACAAGGTGAGGAAGGCTAGAGTTGACTTGTTGATGGCCAAGCTCAACCGGTTTGTGATTTTGGAAAATGAAGGGCCACAAGAGATGTTTGATAGGTTGATGACCATAGTTGGAAAGATTAGAGGCTATGGGTGTGATGAGTTGGATGATCACAAGGTAGTGAAAGTCATGTTAGAGGCATATCTACCAAGAAATGAGACCGTGGTCACCTTGATTAGAGACAAAAGAAAGTTTGAGAAATTTACTCCAAATGATGTGCTTGGAAGAATATTGACACATGACATGCAAAAAGAAGAGGCAAATGAAAGAAGGAAACTTGGTGAGTTGCAAGCCAAGTTGGATGGGCTCAAAATCAAAGATGTAGCACTAAAGGCAAAGAAAACAAGCAAGCCAAGCACCTCAAACAAGATCAAGGGCAGCATTCAAGCGATTACATGCAAGGCAAAGGCACCTAAGCAATGTCAAGATCAAGAAGCTACAACATCATCATCAAGTGAAGAAATAAGTGATGGTGAGGATTGTGAAGAGATTGGTGACATGGCACTATTTATAAAGAAATACAACAAGAGCTTGAGAAGGCAAGGCTACAAGTTCACCAAAAGAAAGTTCCCAAACAAGAAGAAGAGGCTTTGCTACAATTGTGGTAGCACCGAGCACTTTATTGCAAAGTGCCCACATGAGCTCAAAGATGGAAAGTACAAAAAGGACAAGAAAGAGAACAAGCATGAGTACAAGAGAGGTCATAGGGACATGGGAGAAGCTCACATTGGTCATGGATGGGATTCAACAAATGAAGCATCAAGTGAGGAGGATGAGAAGATTGCAACCGTGGCCATTCAACATGCATCCTCTACACCAAAGCTATTTGACAACTTGACCGATGATGAGCATCACAACTCTCACATTTGTCTTATGGGCAAAAGTGAGAAGGTAAAATCAATTCCCATTCCCTCTCTAACTCTAAATGATATCTCTAGTAGTGATCTTAGTGATACCTCTAGTGATGATGAATCTAGTGATGAAGAGTTGGATAATATAACTAGAAACTTGGATAAGAAGACAATACTCTATATCACTAAGCTATTGGAGGAACTAGAAAAGGTTCAAGTTGAGCTAGCAACTAGAGATGATGATCTTATTGCACAAGAAAACATTTACATAGCTAGCAAGGAAGCTCTTGCTTTAGAGAAAAGTGAGGTGGCTGCCTTGCGCAAGGCCTTGGCCAAAGAGCAAGAGAGCCATGCTATCACTAAGAAAGAAAATGTTGCACTTAAGCAAAAGTATTGTAGCTTGGACGAAAAGTACAAGGAGCTTGAGTTGCAATACAACTTTCTTTGGGATAGCAACTCACATTCCTCTAAGGCAACGAACGAATCTACTTCCTCCACTAGTCAAGGATGTGGAAAATGTTATAATCTTGATATGAATGTTTATTCCACTAACCTTGCAAATATGGAGGCAATGAGAAAAGAAATTGCTAGGCTCAATGAGATGATTGGTCAAGGGTGCAGCAATCAAGGTATACACATTGGTACAAAGAAAGCAAATGATCAAAACAAGCCCAAGTACATAGACGGAAGACATCCTCTCAACAAGGATGGTTTGGGTCACATAAAAGGAGGCAAGACCAATGGGAGAAAGAAGGTAAATGGGTATGAGTGTGTTCAGTTCTTGAGCAAGGGCAAGATTGGTACAGATCAGCCTGCACAGATGTCGGCACAACAACCAACCAAATCTGCACTGCCCCGCAAGGTCGGCAGTGCCGATGGTATGGTCGGCAGTGCCGATCCCCGCAAGAAAGGGAAGGCTACCAATCATGTCCCTGGTCAGAACAAGCACAAGAAGATGGTATATCTGCCCAAGAAGGATGCTCAGAAACCAAAGAAATCTATGTGGGGCAATCCAAATGCCTACAAGTACCAACCAAAGGCACAATCTCCTCGACAAAGCTTGTCATCCTGTTTTATCTTGAAGAACAACAACAAAGGAGATGTGTATGCCAAGTATATTGGCAAAGGAACTAATGTTTACTTGCATACCTCTATTTGGGTTCCAAAGATTCTTGTAACTAACATGCTGGGCCCCAAAAACATTTGGGGACCTAAATCAAGGAACTAATTTGTCTTGCAGGCATACTCCTCCGGTGGATCAAGTTGGGTGCTTGATAGTGGATGTACAAATCATATGACCGGAGATAGGAGTATGTTCATTTCATACTCTCCCATGATCAACTCACATGACAATATTGTCTTTGGAGACAATTCCAAAGGGGGGGTAAGAGGACTTGGTAAAATTGCTATCACTCTCGATCATACACTTTCAAACGTTTTACATGTTGATTCATTAGGATACAACTTGTTGTCCGTTTCACAACTTTGTGAGATGGGCTACAATTGTCTCTTTACGAATGAGGGTGTGGAAGTCTTTAGAAGGGAGGATTCCTCTATTGTCTTTACAGGTCATCACAAGAACAAGCTTTACCTAGTGGATTTCACTAAGGGCAAAGTTAATCTTGAGACTTGTTTAGTGGCAAAATCTAGCATGGGTTGGCTTTGGCACCGCCGACTAGCTCATGTTGGGATGAGGAACTTGGCCAAACTTCTAAAAGATGAACACATCCTTGGACTAACAAATGTTCATTTTGAGAAAGATAGGATATGCAAAGCATGCCAAGCCGGAAAGCAAGTAGGTGTACCTCACCCACCAAAGAGCATCATGACCACTACACAACCATTGGAGTTGATTCACATGGATCTCTTTGGACCGGTCGCCTACCTTAGCATCGGGGGTAACAAATATGGTCTTGTTATTGTTGATGATTATTCCCGTTTCACTTGGGTGTTCTTTTTGTATGACAAGAGTCAAGTGCAAGAGAAGGTGAAGATATTTGTGAGAAGAGCACAAAATGAATTTGGTCTTCCCATCAAGAAGATAAGGAGTGACAATGGGACCGAGTTCAAGAACACCCCCGTTGAAGTGTTTCTTGGTGAAGAGGGCATCAAGCATGAGTTTTCAACTCCCTATACCCCTCAACAAAATGGCGTAGTGGAGAGAAAGAACCGCACACTCATTGACATGGCAAGGACAATGCTAGATGAGTACAAGACGCCGGACATCTTTTGGTGTGAGGCCGTCAACACCGCTTGTCATGCCATCAACCGCCTCTACCTACACAAGAAGTTGAAGAAAACTTCATATGAGCTTCTAACCGGTAACAAACCAAAGGTGTCTTACTTTAGAGTGTTTGGGTGCAAATGTTTCATACTTAACAAGAAACCCAAAGTCTCTAAGTTCGCACCTAAAGTTGATGAAGGTTTCTTACTTGGTTATGGATCAAATGAGCATGCCTACCGTGTCTTCAATAAGACCTCCGGTCGAGTTGAAGTAGCGATAGATGTGACATTTGATGAATCTAACGGCTCTCAAGAAGAGCAACTTGATCAAAGTGTTGTAGGGAAGGAGGATCCACCTTGTGAAGCAATCAAGCAATTGGCTATTGGAGACATAAAGCCACAAGAAAGTGAAGTTGTTGATCTGGAGACTTCACCAGCAGCTGCCACAACTATTACCGCTAGCGCACCTAATACAGGTTTGCAGCAGACCCCTGCTGCAAGCAGAGTGGTCGGCAGTGCCGATCACAAGGTCGGCAGTGCCGACTCTCCCTCTGCAGCAGCAGCTGATCCATCTCCAGTGCCAAGACTGAACCTAGAGCCCATATTTGAACAAGAAGAAGATGAAGGTTCAGAGGATGTACATGAAGAAATTGAGCATCCCAAGCTGAGACAAATGATACAACGGGATCACCCCGTTGATAACATTCTTGGGAGTCTTCGAAAGGGGGTAACAACACGATCTCAATTAACAAACTTTTGCCAATTTTACTCGTTTGTTTCCTCCTTGGAACCTCTTAAGGTAGAGCAAGCACTAGATGATCCAGATTGGGTCATGGCCATGCAAGAGGAGCTCAACAACTTTGAAAGAAACAAGGTTTGGAAGCTTGTGGAAAGACCAAATACCAATGTCATTGGCACTAAATGGGTCTTCCGCAACAAGCAAGATGAAAATGGAGTGGTGACGAGGAACAAGGCAAGATTGGTTGCTCAAGGGTTCACTCAAGTGGAGGGCTTGGATTTTGAAGAAATATATGCACCGGTAGCTAGACTTGAAGCAATTCGAATGCTTCTAGCCTATGCTGTTCATCACAACTTCAAGCTATTTCAAATGGACGTGAAGAGTGCTTTTTTCAATGGCCCCATTCAAGAGCTTGTGTATGTAGAGTAACCACCGGGATTTGAAGATCCAAAGTTCTCCGACCGTGTCTTTCAACTCCAAAAGGCGCTCTATGGGCTTAAGCAAGCACCAAGAGCATGGTATGAATGCCTTAAGGAATTCTTGCTAAAACAAGGCTTTGAAATAGGCAAAGCCGATCCTACACTCTTTACTCACAAAGTTGGAAATGATATATTTGTGTGCCAAATATATGTCGATGACATAATATTTGGTAGTACTAACCTTTCATTGTGTGAAGAGTTTAGTAGGGTCATGACCAAGAGATTCGAGATGTCCATGATGGGTGAATTGAAGTTCTTTCTTGGATTTCAAATCAAGCAAATGAAGGAAGGAACATTCATTAGTCAAACAAAGTACACTCATGATATGCTAAGAAAGTTTGACATGGTGAATGCCAAGCCCATCAAGACACCAATGCCAACTAATGGGCATCTTGATCTCAATATGGAAGGAAAAGCCGTGGACATTAAGGTATATCGCTCCATGATCGGCTCTCTGCTTTACTTATGCGCATCTAGACCGGACATAATGCTTAGTGTGTGCATGTGTGCGAGATTTCAAGCTAACCCTAAAGAGTGTCATCTAATGGCCGTTAAGAGAATCTTGAGATATTTAGTGCACACCCCTAACCTTGGCTTATGGTATCCCAAGGGCTCCAAGTTCGATTTGCTTGGGTATTCGGATTCCGATTACGCCGGTTGCAAAGTAGATCGAAAAAGCACTTCGGGAACATGTCAATTTCATGGACGGTCCTTAGTGTCTTGGAGCTCTAAGAAACAAAATTGCGTAGCCCTATCCACCGCCGAAGCCGAATATGTTGCAGCCAGAGCATGTTGTGCTCAGTTGCTTTGGATGAGGCAAACTCTATGTGATTTCGGATGTCATTTCACCAAAATCCCATTACTATGTGACAACGAGAGTGCAATCAAACTAGCAAACATTCCCGTTAGCCACTCAAGAACAAAACACATAGACATCCGACATCACTTCTTGAGAGACCATGAAACCAAAGGAGATATCAAAATTCGTCATGTGAGCTCTGACAAACAACTAGCCGATATCTTCACTAAGCCCCTCAATGAGACAAGGTTTTGTGCTTTGCGTAGTGAGCTAAATATACTCGATTCTCGTAACGTGGTTTGAAATATAGCATGCCTCTGTTTGCTCAACTAGCGACCTAGGTAAATGTTTGCAAAATGTTCATATTGTGCTTCAAAACGATTGAAAAATTACCTCTAAGAATCATGATCATTGCTTTGTATTGTTTTTCTGTGTCTGGTCATGATTCTTGGAGGACACATAGAAATATTCGAGATGAAATAGTTTCTTTAAGTTCCAGTCAGTTCCAGGCCAATTGGGCTGATCGGCAGTGCCGACCATAGGTTCAGCAGTGCCGACCTTTGAATCTGCTGACAGGTTCGGGCCCACTTGACCAGGCCATGGGGTGCCCTTCTTCTTTCCTATCTGCACCCCATGACCCCTCTCTCTCAGTTGAAACGGCCAGCACCATCTCCTCTCCTCTCCTCACCCAAAGGAGGAGACTTGTAGGGTTTGGCTCTCCTTGCCCCTTCGGCAGTGCCGAGTCCAACCCTGCCGTCCTGCTCGTCCCCAGGCCGGTGCTGGTCCTCTCCCTCAAGCCATTGCTCCTTTCCTCAAGTTCTCTCAAGGTAACAAGGTGTTCTTTCCTAAAATCTTGCCCGATCTATGCAATGGATGGTTTCTAGTTATGGATTTGTGTTGCTGGTATGTCACAAAGGTGTTAGGAACATGTTTAGGGGGAGGAATCGAGTGGATGTGGAACTCCATTGTCGAAATGAACAGTAACCATCGGCACTGCCGATGTTCAGGTCGGCAGTGCCGACCTCTGCAGCCATCTCAGTTGCAGATTCTGCTGTTTCCTCGATCAAAGGGCATCTAAATCTGCTGGATTCCTCAACCAAAACTTGTTTCCAATAACTTTTGTTTTATGACCCAATCCATGGCTTGAAACCCTAAGTTAATGTTTTGAATCAGTGTTGAAATAGCTCATATTGTGAAAAGAATGATGTGATACAGGAAAAATTAGAGGAAAGAAGTAGAATTAGAATCTGAGTTGCTGTTGGTCGGCAGTGCTGACCCTTTGGTCGGCAGTGCTGACCGTGCAGAAAATTTTCTTTTTCTGTAGCAGCTCGTGTTCTAACTCTAACTCTTTCTTCTAGTTATTTCTATATCACAGAAATTCTTTCCACATACAGTTACTCATCTGATTCTATTTATGCATAGATGGAGGGTGGTGATGACCGTGGTAAGAGGAAGATTACCTCCAAGCAATGCACTCGCCGCGGACGGGGAAAAGCTTCATACGTCATGAGGACACAAGAAGAGCAGCAGCAATACAATGAGGAGCAGGCTAGGCTTTAGCAGGTTGGACATACTGCTAGATATGTGCTCTCCACTCCTCTTCATATCACAGAGTTTGATGACAGCTATATGAGGGACAACACTAGTGAGTTTGAGGTAATGGAGCCACAAAACAGAAGGAGAATCCATGTGGATGACTACTCAAGGAGTGTTGTAGAAACCACAAGAGCAAGACAAGAAAATCCATATGTGGTGCAGAAAGATCATGATCTGGATTACAAGTTTTGGAATGCTTTCCATTCCAACTTCTACACTACTTGTATCATTGGGAGAAACAAGCCAACGGTGATCAAGATGCAGTACATTGACTTCTCTAATATGCAGGATAGGAATGATCCTGATTTTGCTTCAGCCATCCTCATTTGTGATAGATATGAGCTGACAGATATAATGAGTTTCAGATATGATTGGAACCAGGAGGTCCTTGCTCAGTTTCATGCCACTTTCTACAGGGACAGGGATGCAGATGAGATTCGCTGGTTGACTGATGGTATTCACTATCGGGTCAACTTTGTGACCTTTTGTCGCATTCTTGGTTTTGGGCAGCAGCACAGGTCCTACAGTCGCATCCATGATGATCATCATTTCATGCCACATGAAGTAAGTTTTCTATGGGAACATCCAGCTGCAGCTGATGGCAGGAGGACTGGACTGAAGAGCATATACTACATCATGAACAACCTCATTAGAAGCACAATCAACCCAAAGGATGGTGCAGCTACTGATCTTAATGGGTACATTACAAATGTGTTATCTCGTTTTCCTAATGGTGCCAAGTTTATTGTGCCTAGCTTCATTTGGGTTGAGCTTAGTAGTGCAGTGGAAGATGGTAGAAGGGCGCTGCCCTATGCCCCCTATGTCATGTTTATGATTGAGAGAGTGACTGGTTTCAGGTATCCCAAGGATGGGACACATACTAGTTACAACATCAAGAAGTCTAGAGGTGGGGCAGTTGCTCCTCAGGTGCACAGGAGTGCTTCATATGCTCATAGAGAGGCACCTGAGTCTTCCAGAGGTGGCAGCAGGAGTGGTAGGAAGAACAAGAAATTTTGGAACCTTGGATCTTGGATCAAGGCTATCTTTGCCACTTGCTCCTATCAGAGTGATGCAGTGTACAGGACTCACAGGTCCATGCAGGAGATGAGACAGGCTCAGGGACTTGCTCCTCTGTCCCCCTTGAGATCTCCTCCGAGGTTCAGTCTTCCAAACCTGTCTGAGTCCGATAATGATGATGGTAGTCATGATGATCAGCAGCAGCCGTAGCAGTCACAGCAGTATCAGGCAGAGCCCGAGTACAGTCACCACAGTGCTTGGGAGTTTCAGACGCTTGCAGCTTATCAGCGACAGTATCAGTATCAGCAGCAGCAGGAGGAGCAGCAGCCTCCTAGGAGGTCCGCTAGGTTGTCCTCTCGCTACATGGCGACCTCTCACCGTGGTGGACGTGCTCGCATAGAGTCAGATTCCGATGATGATGAGGGTGGACAGCAGGCTGGTACCAGTGGCGCTGGTGGTGGTGTTGACTAGGATGACATCCAGGATTCAGACGATGAGTGACTTTTCTTCTCTTCTCTTCTCTTTTTGGCATTTGATGTCAAAGGGGGAGAAATGAAAGGGGTCCAATCTTTTTTGACGCCATCTCGCTGCTGAGTTTATGTTTATCCGAGAGTATTAGTTAGGTTGTGAGTTTGAGAGGTTATCTATGTAATAACTGACTACCTTTAGACTTGTTTCATCTCGGATATGGACATGTGTGTTTAGTTCTATTTCAGCTTGTCATATTTGTGCTAGTAGTTTAATTTTATGTCTAATATCTGTTGTATTTTTTTTCTGTGATCTGGCTGTTGAAGCCAGGTCGGCAGTGCCGACCCTCTGGTCAGCAATGCCGACCTGTGCAACAGCTGCCAGACCTTGCTGTGCCTAATCTGCCATTTGAATCATGTATTACTCTGTGACAATGTATTTCTTGCACCCCACAGCAGGCATGGATGTAGGGAGAGGGCCCAGATATCACTAAATATGTGAGAGATGACCTTTCATGTCAATCTTTGGAAATTCAAATTCCATTCACATATTTAGGGGGAGTTCTCTACATCCATGATTCATAAATCTCAGCACTATTACATCTTTTGTAAGCTCTAATTGGGTTGCCATCAACTACCAAAAAGGGGAAGATTGTAAGTGCAATCAAGCCCTATGTGGGTTTTGGTGTTGATGACTACCGAATTAGAGGACTAATGAGATTTGTTGAGTTGACAAGCAGGGAATAGCAAACGAAAGGATGGCATACATGACTGATGGGTATCCAATTGTTTTCGTGATGGTTTCCGACTTGAAGGAGGTTTAATTCATTTTCTATTTCGAATTTGAGTTTAGAAATGCCATACTATCAAGAGGGATTCTAGCGCCCACAGTCAAATTGTGTTACCAATGCTCAATCTTTGCCAGATAGATACACATCCAGCCACCTTTCTAACCCCACAGGTTTCATATGGATCAGATCCTTTTGGGGAGTGCCGATCATAACCGGACCGGTGGGCCCAGACTATATATATACCTTTTCAGAAAGCCCATAATGGTCCGGTCAACCAGTGCTTCTTCCAGCTCGCATTTCTGACCGTTGCAAAAGGCTCCTTCTCTCTCTCACTCCTCCATTGTTGCTCTCAAAGCTTTCAAGTGGATCTCTCATTCCAACCACTAAAACTTGAAAGAGAGGGCTGCAAAACTCGATTAGAGAGCAGATCCATTGATTCCCAAAGTCTCAAGAGCATTGGTTCACGTTTGCCTGGAGGTTCTAGGGTTTGTTACTCTTGGAGCTTGCTCCTAGCCGGCTAGGCGTCGCCCTTGAGCTTGCCATCGATTGTGGCAGCCTAGGGAGGTTTGTAACCAACTACTTGCAGCTAAGAAATCACCCCTCATCTCAAGAGTTAAGTCTCTTGACTTGAGAACGAGGAAAGGGCAAACCTAAGTGGTGAGCTTGAGCCTTGGTGGCGTACCTCAACAACGTGGAGTAGGTTAACCTTTGTGGTAAACCGAACCACGGGATAAATCTTGTGTCACCTTGTGCTTTGGTTTCCTTTTTTTTGTAAAGTGATTTCTAGGGTTTCGGTTCAACCTGTGCTTTATGTTTCTGCTATATCTATGAACTGTTTAACCCTGCAGGAAAATCACTCTATCTGTACTCAATCTTCTGTTTCACTCTCACGCAGCTTGATTTTATTCCTGAGCAGGTCGGCAGTGCCGACCATAGGATCGGCAGTGCCGATCAGGCTATTAACCGAATTAGGTTTTGAGTTTTGACAGGCCTATTCAACCCCCCCCCCCCTTCTAGGCCTCCAGAGATCCTACAACAAGTTTGAGTCTCGTTCTTCTGACGGTGTATTTTTGGGTTGTGGCACTCATACTCGTGCATATCGTGTACTTAACCTTGATACTAACCGAGTCATGGAGACATCCAATGTCACCTTCGATGAGACCATGGTTTGTCCTTCTTCTCGTTTTGAGCGTGCAGGTGATCATGAGGTTGGCGAACCTCTTTTTGATGATGAGGACGAGGGTGCTGAAGGGATGGATGATCCAGCACTACCTCCACCTGCTGTGCCGCAAGCATTGGCTTCTACTACGACGACTCACGGCCCCAACCCCTCTTCGTTGACTACTTAGGGGTCGTGGGATCTGCGGATACATGGGTGTATGCCGAGTCTCTGAGTGTTGAGTGATTGTCAACTAGGATAATGCGCATGTTTTTTGGCTTGTGTTGTGCAGGTGTCGAGCACGGATACAATGATCAAAGGCAAGGTGAAGGTCAAGTAGAGACGTGCCGTGCCGATGGACCGAGAGTGGCGAAGGGCGGACGTGAGGCTTGGACTGAGGGACCGGTGGCCCGAGGATCAGCTGTGGTGGCTGATAGCCTGGGACAGTGACGAGCGAAGATTTGCGAGCATGGTGTTGCCTGAGTCGAGGACTTAGGGACACTTATCGGTGGATGGGGTGCACGGGCGGTGCATCCCATCTATGGCTCGGTTTGGTGGTTGAGATGAGCATGATGGGCGAGTTGACGTTTTTCCTTGGGTTGCAAATCAAGCAATCCCGAGAAGGGACATTCGTGCACTAGGGTAAGTATACCAAGGACATATTGAAGAAGTTCGATATGGGTGAGGCCAAGCCTCTTCCAACACCCATGTCGACCACGACGGCCCTGGATGCGGATGTGGATGGAGAAGCTATGGACCAGAAGGAGTACCGGAGTATGATCGGGTCACTGTTGTACCTGACGGCGACACGCCAGGACATTCAGTTCGCGGTGTGTCTTTGCGCATGATTTCAGTCGTCGCCGCGCACCTCGCACCGTCAGGCGGTCAAGCGCATTATGAGGTACTTATCCTTCACTCCAGAATTTGGGATTTGGTATTTTGCTTCCTCCACCCTCTCCCTTTGCGTTTATTCCGATGCCGATTTTGCTGGTTGTCGCATTGATCGCAAGTCCACTTCTGGGACTTGCCAGTTTATTGGTTCTTCTCTTGTATCGTGGTCTTCTCGCAAGCAGTCTAGTGTCGCCCAGTCTACCACGGAGGCTGAGTATGTTGCTGCGACTAGCTGCTGTTCCCAGTTGCTATGGATGATGGCCACTTTGCGTGATTTTGGTCTAAGCTTTTCTCGTGTTCCTTTGCTTTGTGACAGCACGAGTGCGATTAGCGTTGCTAAGAACCCCGTGCTGCACCCAAAGACCAAACACATTGATGTGCGCTTTCATTTTCTGCGAGACCACTATGAGAAGGGTGATATCGACCTTCGCCATGTCGATACTCATCATCAGTTGGCTGATATTTTCACCAAGCCTTTGGACCAATCAACTTTTGCTAGGTTGAGAGGTGAGCTTGGTGTGTGTTTCCCCTTTTAGATGGGGGAAACATTTTGATTCTTGTACTATAAACTGACTTTTTGTTTTTCAGTTGGTTTCATCATGCATCTTTGCATTTCATCTTGCACATTTACATTCAGAGCTTCATGTATATAATCTTTAGAATGTAACTATGCTCTGTATATTCTTTGCTCTGATGCTTTATGATGATGCTGTAGCTTATGCTCTTTCTAATCACTGATACATGTTGTGAGCTGAGCTATTTTATGAATGGTGAATTTGCTTAATGAACATAAAACTTGAAAATGTTCACCTTTGAGATATGCAACTAGCATGTGTAGATTGTGTTGAAATCACTTGTGCTTTTCATATATGCTAGGTTGCTATGTCTCTAGTGTTGAGTCATTCACTTGCTTGGTATGTTCATATTCTGCCTTAATTTTGAACCAAGTTAAGTGAATTGGAAAGATCGAGATGGGATTGCTTGTCAGCACATCACAGTTTCGAGATTGTTTCTCATTGCACTTTGAGTTAAACTTGAGCTGTGTAGTGTATGACCGAAACTGTTGCTTTAAGCTTCTGATTGCTTCTGCATAGGCTTCGCACAGTTGAAAAGTTAGGCAATGACAAGTTTTCAACCTCTCGCAATCATATGCTAAAATCTAAACTTTTGTAATTTAACCGCTGCAACTCCGATAAAACTTGAATACACAAGTCTATGTTTCATTCTATAGCATGATGATTGAACCTTGCTAGGGGTAGTTCACCTTGTATACATGTTTAGCACCTGTCTGACTTCCTGTCTACACATGTTTTGTGCTATTTTGATGGTGAATACCTTTTTGGCTAAAAACTGCTCGTTCTGCTCTCATGTTCATATTTCGTACTTAGTGATCAGTTTGAGCCTTTGCTAGCTTCTTATGGATGCTGTTGAGTCATCGGATCAGAACTATGTAGAGCATCTTTGCACTCTCTTGATTATATTCCTGAAGTTGCTAACTTGCATTTTTACTCATATGCATTTTTGGAAGGAGATCTTCTATCAAGAGGGAGAAAATTGAGTGCTTGTGCACATTTGCTTGATGGTGCATTTTCAACTAAGAGGGAGAAAATTTTGACAAATCATGTGAGTTCCTTGGGTTGTGTGCACTATTTGAGGGGGAGTTTGCTAGTTGTGTTGAGCCTTTGCCTTTCTTGAGGAACTAGCAAACATTTTCAGCTCTTTTCAGCTCTTCAATTGGTATCGAACTCTTTTGGTTTTGAGTTGGTAACAGTTGGTATCGAGCTTCCTCGCTAGCGGTGTTGAGCTCGTTCTGCCTCTTCTTGAGGGCTAGCTCTGTTTTGCTTGAATTTCGTTTGATCTCTCAATTGGTATCAAGTTATCTTGCTAGCGGTGTTGAGCCTGTTCTACCTCTTCTTGAGGGCTAGCTTTGCTTTGCTTGGTTGCGTCGAGCCGTTGCCCATGTCTTTGGGAACCAAGTTGTGTTGCTCTTTCCATTTGACCTTCTTCGGCTTTGACATGCTTTTGGGTCATTTGGTCGAGTTCTCTCTCCTTCTTCCTTCCTTCTTCTGTTTCCATTATGATTTGTGTTGGTAGTTGACAATGCACTCATCAAGGGGGAGATTGCGGATACATGGGTGTATGCCGAGTCTCTGAGTGATGAGTGATTGTCAACTGGGATAATGCGCATGTTTTTTGGCTTGTGTTGTGCAGGTGTCGAGCACGGATACAATGATCAAAGGCAAGGTGAAGGTCAAGTAGAGACGTGCCGTGCCGATGGACCGAGAGTGGCGAAGGGAGGACGTGAGGCTTGGACAGAGGGACCGATGGACCGAGGATCAGCTGTGGTGGCTGATAGCCAAGGACAGCGACGAGCGAAGACTTGCGGGCATGGTGTTGCCTGAGTCAAGGACATGGGGACACATTTCGGTGGACGGGGTGCACGGGCGGTGCATCCCATCTACGGCTCGGTTTGGTGGTTGAGCCACAGAAAAACCACCGAGTGGACGGTTTCCAGGTTTGGGCCTCAAAACCTGGGCGCGGATGGTTTCCGAGTTTGGCCACAAAACTTGGGCTGAGGACGGTTTCCAGGTTTGGGCCTCAAAACCTGGGTGCTGCGGGTTTGCTGAGTTTGGGCCACAAAACTCAGGCCATGGATGGCTGGTTTCCCGGTTTGGGCCTCAAAACCAGGGGTTGGCTATGAAGGCTGGTTTCCCGGTTTGGGCCACAAAATCGGGGGTGCGACGTCCGGGAAAAAGACAAGCAGAGCGGTGGCGGCACGTGGCGGCGATCGGTGAGGTTGCGTCGAGGCAACGCTACCAGTTGTGCGGGTGTGGCCGTCGGATCACCACCTACCATGAGTTGGTCCAGAATAACCCTAGGGTTTAGCTGGTTCGCTCTGTAATTAGTGAGGGGTAGAGTTGGAATTAGAATTAGGATAAGTAGAGAGAGACACCCTCCTCCCATTCTATCTCAGCCATTTTGCTCTTTGCTTCTAGGGTTTCCTGCTCTCCCAATCCCCTGCTGTAGCTAGCTGAGATCCGCAGAGAACCATACCTCTATGTATTGGAGATTTTGAGGAAGTGAGACCGTAATCTCACTATTGCAGCGTGTGGTAGCCACACGGTTGCAGATCGATGACTTGATTCACGTTTTGTTCGTGTTCTTCGCGTTCTTCGTTTCTCCGCGATTTTCCCGTCTCTCGATCTCCCTCTCTACTGCATCTTTGCGAAATCCGTTTGAATCAACTTGTTCTTTATAGTGAGGAGGTCATTTCAACCAAAGGAATTTATCTAACTCCTCACGAACAAGTAGATCGGGTCGATTTCGTTTTCGTGGTGCCTTTTCGGTTCATACACCTTCCCTTTTGATTTCCCGTTGATTGAGTTGATTTGAGCGGATGATTTCTTGGAGATAGTCTCCTAACTACCTAGTGATCATCCTCTCCAAGTTTAGGATCAAGGGATTTTGATTTGGATCGATTTTGGGAGGATTTGGGAGAAGGGCGACTGAAATCGCCCTCTCTGTTCATCCGCGGACAGTCCGCCACTAGGGGCACGGACAGTCCACGCGTCGGGCTCCAGCCTGGTCAATGGCTGCGTGGCTCGGACACTTTGCTGCTGTTACACCGGCGGACAGTCCGCCGTAGTCGATCGCGGACAGTCCGCGAGTCGACCAGGGGACTTCAGCAGCTGTGCAATTTTGCACTTTCAGCCGGCGGACAGTCCACCACCTGCTCGTGGACAGTCCGCAGTAGGGCCGGACAGTCCAGGACCGTACCGGCGGACAGTCCGGGATCCTGCTGAAGGTTGCGTTTTAGTGCGTTTGCTCTCCCGGCTTTTCCTCTTGGTTTTCGGACTTCTCGTTTGATCCTATAGTTAACCAAGAAACCTCTCTAGGTATCTTTGCAACTTGTTAGCATCGGTATTTGGAGATTTCTCGACGTAGCCTTCCATCTACGTTCGGGACTCGGTTTTCAAGGGGCAAACTTGTGCCGGTGCTTTTGGTGTTTGGTTCGCTATCGTTTTATGGTGCCTCGCTGTGATCCTAGGGATCATCCACCCATTTCCATGGGTCGTGGGCATCACGGTTTCGATCATAGCTTCTGGGGGTTAATTTTGGGACAATCGGCCAAAGTTTCGAGAGAAATTTTTGTGGCTCCCATTCACCCCCCCTCTGGTCGCCTTGCTATTGCATTCTCGATCCTTCAGGATCCGCCACCTCGGGCTGTACCTTTTGTACTCGAGGAGGCACCAGCTGCTGTTGAGGGGGAGGTCTCTACAGTTCGGGTGGCGCCATGACACATTCAGCGCCAACACCCGCCTCAACAGATGATTGGCAACATCAGCGAACGTGTCACTCGGTCAAGGTCACAACAAATCTCTCACTTTGCCCATTCTACATTTGTTGCTGATTTGGAACCCCGAGATGTTGGACATGCTTTATCTGATCTGGATTGGGTCAATGCCATGCATGAGGAGTAAAAATTTTGAGAGAAATCGGGTTTGGGTTTTGGTTCCACCTCCTCCAGAGTGTCACCCTATTGGTACAAAATGGGTTTTCAAAAACAAACAAGGAGAGGATGGCCATGTTGTTGAGAACATATATGATGAATGATTGACTTTTGGGAGGAAAGTTTGAGGCTTTTCCCGGTTGAGTCATTATCTCGCTATGTGCTTAACGTTTATGACTAACCGGTGGCGTTGAGTTGTGGTGTTTCTGTGTTGGTGTGCGTGTGCAACATGTGTCTCTTGGCTGTGTTGATGTGCAGGTGTTGAGCTCGGATACAGTGGTCGATGGCGAGGTGAACGTCAAGTAGAGACGTGCGGTGCCGATGGACCAAGAGCGGTGAAGGATGGGCGTGGCGTGCGGCGGACGTGCCATGCCGATGTACCCAGAGCGATGAAGGGCGGATGTGAGGCTTGGACCGACGGACCAAGAGGCCAGAGGACCAGCTGTGGTAGCTGGCATGTGGCATTGACGAGCGAGAGCACATGGGGATGTGCTATGCATCAGCCGAGTCGGGACGAAGACGATGGCGTCGTGGCACTTGGCGGGAGGTCGGACACGGGCTTGCGTGTGACGCGAGTGCCGTCGGCCGAGTCAAGAAGGAAGGCGAAGGCGTTGTGCCCGGCGTGGAGGCTGGACATGCATCGGCATCGGTGCCGGTGGTCGAGGTGTGCGAACCACATCCCGTCTACGGCGTGGGTTCGGTAACTGAGCCGCAAAAAGCTACCCTCGACGGTTTCTGAGTTTGGGCCTCAAAACTCGGGATGGACGGTTTCCAGGTTTGGGCCTCAAAACCTGGGCTCGCGGGTTTCCGAGTTTGGGCCTCAAAACTCGGGGTGGACGGTTTCCAGGTTTGGGCCTCAAATCCTAGGCTGGCAGGTTTCCCGGTTTGGGCCTCAAAACCGGGGAAGGTCCAAAAGGACAGTCGACGCGTGGCGGCACCGAGAGGCTTGCGTTGCGGCGAAGCTATCGGTGAGAAGGCGCGGCGGTCGATGGTGATGGCACGTGGCGGCATCCTGGAGCTTGCGTCGAGGCGAAGCGAAGGATTAGAAGGCGCGTGGCCGTCAGATGGAAACTGCCAGAGTTGGATGGTTTTACCCCTACGGGGTATTTGGGTTAGTGCTTCATGTTAGGGCGTTTGTGTCATTCAGACGTGCGCCTATATATAGATGAAGGGGCTGTGTTGGACAGCCATCCTTGGAGGTGTCACTCTCATTTTGTTCATTTGAGAGGAGGCTAGGGTTAGAGAGAGGAGTGGCTCTTGTTCCTGAGCTTTTCGCCATCCGCGTTTTGTACTGCGAGGAGTGGCTTGTAACCCGACACAGAGTGCTACACAATTCATCATCTAGTAGCAATCCAAGGATCAATTTCTCCCTTCCTCTTTGTTGGCTGAAATTTGGATTGAATCGCGTTTTTGTTCTTCGCGTTTTGGTTTTTCCCCTTCCGGAGATTTGCCTCATTCGCCCTCTCTGAGCGACGATTTGCGATTCCATTTGAATCAGATTGTTCTATGTCGTGAACTCCTTCTTTCCACTGAAGGATTTCTTCTTTAACCTCACGAGCTCGTAGATCGGGTCGAAATCGCGTTCGTTCTTCGTTCTACCCCTTTTCTAGTGTTCTTCGGATTTCTCATGGATTAGTTGGATTGAAGCGATGATATCCTAGGATTAGCTTCCCAACACGTAGAAGAACACTTGGGAGAAGTTTGGTTGCAGCCCCGTTCGATTTGGTTGAGTTCCAATCGAATTTGAGTTTGATACGGGCTGTTTTTAGCCTTTCTGGGCATTCCCGGACTGTCCGGGACTTATCCCCGGACTCTCCGGGGGTCGGGGCTGTTCACGGGCAGCGAGGTCGCTATTTTTATTTTTGAACGCCGGACTATCCGGGACTCATTCCCGGACTGTCCGGGGTTCAATAGCGGACAGTCCGCGATTCACTAGCGGACAGTCCGCGATTGCACAGTTTTGCTGATTTCGTCCGTATCTTTTGCATACGAGCTCCGATTTGTGATCCGTTTGTTGCGTTGGTTTCCTAACTTCTTAAGGGGATCATTCCAAAGTACTTCTGCCACCATTGGTCAAAGTATTTTTGGTAGGACACTTCCTTCTTCTCCATAGGAGTTAAGTGTTCCGCTTTCAGAGTTTCGTTTGTTCTAGCGGCCGTATCTTTTGCGCTCGAGCTCCGATTTGAGATCCGTCTGTTGCGTTAGTTTCCTAACTTCATAAGGATCTTTCCAAGGTGCTTTTGCTACTAGTTGGCCTAAGTAGTTTTGGTCGAACACTTTCCTCTTCTCCATAGGAGTGGGGTGTTCCGTTATCGGAAGTTCGATTGTTCTAAGAGCTTGCTTGTGCAGTTTTGCCCCGTTGCTTTGGTGCTTCGTTTTGGGGGTTCTTCGATAGTTCCGCTGTACCTCTAGGACATCTCCTAGGGTATCCACCTATTCATAGGTCGTGAACTCACCGGTTGTTTGAGTCTTCGTTTTTGGGGTGATTTTCTGGGACAAGGGCCATCATTTCTCGAGAAGTAATTTGAGGCTCCCATTCACCCCCCCTCTGGTCGCCAATTCGGTCCTTCAATTGGTATCGGAGCCAGTTAAGGATCTCTCTATCTTAACCGGTTCTGGATCCGCGAAGGCGACCTTTTAGAGTGCTTTTGCTTCCGACGGTGTTTGTCGAGGTGTTGAGCTTTTGTTCTGCTAACACTAACAGTGCTTTTGGAAATGGCACCAAGTTCTTCTTCTAGTGTGTCTTTGTCCTCAGGTTTGAGTCTTGGATATGTGATCGAGGACAACATTTTGGCGAGAAGGAGGAGTGCGGCTCTTGAGGCGGAACGTGAGATGGATGCTTTGTTGGACATCCTGAGAGATTATGAGCATTCGACGGAGGATCGTATACGTGAACTTGGCAAGGCCAAGAAAGGTACACTTGTTGCTAGTCTTGGGATTTTGTCCCAACGATTTGAAGCGTGTTGTGATGATAACATTAGATATGATGAGCTTTGTGATACCTTGCATAGAAAGATCAAGAAGTTGAAATGCTCTATTGCTAGGTTAAAATGTGGCCTTTTTCATTGGAAGTCTAGTGCATCTTTACCTTGCACCTCTTTGTTGTGACATGGTTAGGAAGAATGACGAGCTATGCTTTTCTCTTGCTAGCTTAAAATCTGAAAATGAAATGTTGAAATCAAATGCTGCCATACCATGTCTTGTATGCTTTGAGTTGCGCAAGGATCTTGTTTATGCTAAATCTGAAATAGCCTTGCTTAGGTCAAAAGCTTCTTTGCCATGTGTTTCTTGTGAGTCTTTACATGCTGAAATTAATAAACTAAAATTGACTCACACCACATGTGTAGATGAACTTGAGCATTCTAGGGCTGAAATTATTGAGATAAATGCTAGGCCTTGTAGCTTGTGCTCTTTGAATAAAAATGTATGTCTTACTTCTTGTGCTATTCATGATTCTTTGCTTGATGTGAATGGTGATGTTTCTTCCACCGATTTCATGTGCACATCATGCATTGATTTGGAAAAAGAAGTGTTGGCTTTGAAAGTTTTGCGCGATGATATGAGCGCCAAGTTGGTTGAGCACAATGATATGAGTGCCAACCTTGAGAAGGAAATTGAACTCTTGCGTACCATATATGCCGAGTGCATTAGAAAGGAGATGGAAAATTTGAAAAATGCTCCTTGTGGTACTTGTGATCTCCTCATGTTTGAGAAGGAGGTTTTAGCCAAAAGATGCAAGAGTCTTTGTGCTAAGTCTTTTGAGTCACGCATTTCTTGCAACTCCGATGTTGATATTTCTAAGTTTGCATCTTTGCGACCGGAGTTGAGTTCGTGTGTTGCGCGTGAGTCTTTTGACGATAGCACTAGTGCCAAGGTTTCGGATAGCTCTTTCATAGCTACTCCTAACCTTGTTGTTTCTTCGAGTGATGTCCAAGGGACTTCTCTTGACAAAGGTGCTTCTCACATTTTTGGGACTTGTGCTCCCAATCCGGTTTTCCATTGCACCTTTTGCAAGAAGGATGGACACTCATTCGATTTTTTTTTCCGCCGTGTCAAACACGAGCGACGTATTTGAGCTAAGGCTTTTAGGAAGCCACGTAGCCTTTCCCATGGCACGTGTGCTCCTAGTGTTGGCACCAAGTTCAACGTTGATGCTTCTTGTTCTAAGTCCCAAGGGACTTCTCACTTGTCGGAGAATGGTGTGCCTTCCGATAGGCCTTTGTACCATTGCTCTTTTTGTGAGAAAGATGGGCATCAAGAAAGGTTTTGCTATCGGCATGCCAAACGTTTGCGCAAAGCTCGCTCTTCTAGGAAGATGGTGGTTCATAGCCCTTCTCATGGCATGAACGCTTGTGCTCCTAGTAAGCAGCCCCTCTTTATTGATGGGTTTTATGACTCCTTTTCTAGTGGGTTAGATCATGATCGTGGACATGCCTCTAGTGCTTCTTCTCTTGGTCCATGTCATGCTTCTCATGGTGCTTCTATTGGTTCTTCTACAAAAACCTTGGAAGATGTTTGCCTCTTTTCTTGTGGTACGACTCGTTCTTCTCCTCGAGTTGTTCTTTTAAGGAATGCTTCCAACGGTGTTTCAAAATTGCATTTGAACCAACATTTGCATCATGCTAACCCACATGATAAGTTGAGTGCTCCTTTGAGAGTTGTGACCAAGTCATGGGTTCCCAAGTACATGCTTGCTAACCCTTCGGGATCCAAGCCTCGGGTCATCTTGTCCTCTTGTGTGTAGATATGAGGACGCGGGGTGGAGAACATGCGCCTGATGGAGCTTGATCTTTTAGATGTGATCAAGAGTTGATGGTTCTCTCCACCCCGCTTAGATATGCCTCCAAAGAGGCTTTTATAGCTTGGTGAGCTTTCTTATGCACTCATACCTTGTATATCCATGATCTATTTCTTGTGGTATGAGATGGTCTTTCATGTGCTCACTTGTATAGTTTTCGCATGTACATTTTCTTTTGTATCATGTTTTGTTTAGTCTAGCATGTGCTATCTTCTGTATCATATGTCATGCTGGCTTTGTGTATAGCCTGGTGGATTAGTCACTTTTCATGCTAGTTTGTGATCCTCATGAACATTATGCCATACTTTATCATATTTCTCCATGAGCTTTACTTGTAAGAGGTATGATGTTCATTAGGTGTCACTTTTCAGGTGCTAGTTTTGGTTAGCTACATGTATCCTGTTGATATGATTAGTTTGAGCACTAGCCTTTCCACAATTTTATCATGTTACATGCTATTGGATCTATTGTTATCATTATCTTGCATTGTAGCATGTGTTGAGGCTTAGGCTATGTTTGGGTTGATCATGTCTTTAGGCTGCATTTTGCTATACAGTGCTTTATCCTGCTGCATGGTAGTCTTGACTAGGTTGAGTTCAGATCTCCTTGCGGTATCATTCACAGGTAGATCTCTTTTTGTTGAGAGTTCACCTTATGCTTATTATGTGCCGCTTTGTGGAGACCTTGAGGTCACACTGGACGAGACAATGCCTTGTGTTTTCTTCTGCTTCTGAGTGTGCAGGAGAACAGGAACCTGGAGAGATCATTTCGGCTCACGGACCCGATCCCACTTCTTCCATGACTTGGGGTTCCATTCGAGCAGCTCTCCAGCGAGCACTAGCTGCACCTGTGGGAGCGACAGCATCAGGTGAGGGGGAGACGACTTCGGCGAGGCAGGCGCCCCAGAGTTCAGTAAATTCAGGCGTCCCCTCGGGTATCACACCAGCAGGCGGTCATGCGCTTCATGAGGTACCTCCAACCCACTTCTGAGTTCGGGTTTTGGTACTCTTCTTCCTTGACCTCTTGTTGCTGTGTGGTCTTTTCGATGTGGATTTTGCTGACTGTCGCTTGAGCGTTTCTTGGCTCTTTATTTGTGAGTTTGGTGTGTGTTTCCCTTTTAGATGGGGAAGCATTTTGCTTGTTGTATCTTAGTTGGACTTCTCCGATACCCTTTTGTTTTGGGTTTTCCTTTTTAGGCTAGTTTTGCTTTGTCTTTGATAGACTAGCTTTTGCATGCATTTCATCATGTATTCTAGTGCATTTTAGAGCTTCATGTTTAGAGCAATGAGAATGAGACTATGCTCTTTTTGGTATGCCCTGTTTATTCATGATGATGCTTGTAGCCTAGGATCTTTTTGATCACTTGATACATGTTATGAGCTAAGCTATTTTTGCAAATGGTGAACTTGATTAATCAACTGTGAAACCTTTAATTTGTTCACCTTTGAGAGTGGCAACTAGCATGGGTAGGATGTGTTGAGATCACTTGTGCTATCTTTTGTATGCTAGGTTCCTATGTCTCTTGCATTGAGTCATTCACTTGCTTGGATTGTTCATATTTACCTTGTGCTAAAATTTGATCCAAGTCTAAGTGAATTGAAAAGATCGAGATGGGATTGCATGTGTCAGCACCTCACAGTATCGAGACTGTTTCTCATTGCACTTTTGAGTTAAACTTGAGCCGTGTAGTGTAAGACCGAAACCGGTGCTTCAAGCTTCTGATTGCTTTTATTGCATAGGCTTAGCCCGGTTCAAAAGTTAGGCAATGACCATGTTTTTAACCTCTCGCAATCACATGCTTTTAATATGAACTTGTGTTAATACCGCTGCAATCTCCGATAAAAATTTGAAAATAACACAAGTTTATGCTTCATTCTATTGCATGATGATTGAACTTTGCTAGGGGTAGTTCACCTTTTATACTTGAGTTAGCACTTGCTCGATTTCCTGTCTATTCATGCTAAGTGCTATTTTAGTGGTGAACTCCTTTTCAAATGGCTTAAAACTGCTCATATGCTCACTTGTTCATATTTTGTATTCATTTGATCAGTTTGAGCCTTTGCTAGCATTTGTATTGATTGCTACACTTTCAGGGCAGCACCCTTTTGAGCATCTTTTTATTCTGATTGCTATACACTTGAAGCCGTTGCATTGTGCATATCATGCATTTTTAGCTTAGTGTACATATCCCCCAGCTCTGACACTCTTTGTGGTCTTTTTCAATGCCTTTCACTGCCCCCATATGCTTTTGGTTGATGACTTGTCTTGTGTTTGTGTCAACTTTGTGAAAAATGTCAAAACCCCTCAACATGTTCCCTTTTGTCAAGGGGGAGAAGCTGTTTGCAAGGGGGAGCTTGAGTGTTGGCTCAAAAGGGGAGAGTCATGCATTTTGGGGAGAGCTTTGAGCTAGGGGGAAATTAGCTCTTTTATGTTCTTCTTCAATTGGTATAGCTCTTTTATGTGTTTCAATTGGTATCCTTCATAGTGAGCTTTGGTGCATAGCCTTTGTGTGTAGGCTTGCCTTCAGGAGGAGTCGTTTTTATCTTGCTACTTCTCCGCGTGCTCCAAGCGTTTGTGCTCCATTTAGTGTTGATCTTTTCTTTGTGTTTTTCTCAATCGGTATCGAGCCTGCCAGTCGTGTTGTGCCGTTGTTGCCTCTCTCTTGAGAGACTATCAGTTTTTGCTTGGTATTTTCGATTGATATGGAGCCTTCAGCTAGTTGTGTTGAGCCTTTGTGCCTCTGTCTTGAGGAACTAGCTGTCTTCACCAATTTTTGGTTGTTTGTGATTGGTATCGAGTCTGCTAGTTGTGTTGAGCCTCTGTGCCTCTATCTTGAGGGACTAGCAGTTTTGCATTCTAATGCGTTGTTTCAGCCTCAATTGGCATCGAGCCTTGAGCTAGTGGTGTTGAGCCCTTTTCTGCCTTTTCTTGAGGGCTAGCTCATTTTTGACTTGGTTGCGTCGAGCCGTTGCCCTTGTCTTTGGGGACCAAGTTTTCGGTTTTGGCATCTCAAACCATCTCTTGTGCTTAGTTTTTGTCAATTCAATCATCAAGGGGGAGAAATTTTGAAACCCAAGTGGACAAGAACCTTCCAAGTTGATAAGAACTTTGGTTTCTTTTGTGATGATTGTTTGACAAATTTTGTTGAGAATGGTTTTTGAGTGCCTTTTGTGATTCATGGAAATCTCGTTTCTCTTGACTTTTCGGTTGTGGAGGCTTTACCCGCTTTTCCCGTTTCTTTCGGGACCGAGAGCTTTTATTTGGAGTTTTCATGATCCTTCCTCATCTCAAGTGGCCTTGTGTTTGCTTTTTCTTGGCTTTTGGGCACTTGAGTGAGGCTTGCCTTCAAACCCTTCCTTTGTGGTTTTACTTTTAGTCAATGCATCCATCAAGGGGGAGATTGAGAACATATATGATGAATGATTGACTTTTGGGAGGAAGGTTTGAGGCTTTTCCCGGTTGAGTCATTATCTCGCTATGTGCTTAATGTTTATGACTAACCGGTGGCGTTGAGTTGTGGTGTTTCTGTGTTGGTGTGCGTGTGCAACATGTGTCTCTTGGCTGTGTTGATGTGCAGGTGTTGAGCTCGGATACAGTGGTCGATGGCGAGGTGAAGGTCAAGTAGAGACGTGCCATGCCGACGGACCGGGAGCGGTGAAGGATGGGCGTGTCGTGCGGCGGACGTGCCATGCCAATGTACACAAAGCGGTGAAGGGCGGACGTGAGGCTTGGACCGACGGACCAAGAGCCAGAGGACCTGCTGTGGTAGCTGGCACGTGCATCGACGAGCAAGAGCACATGGGGGATGTGCTAGTCATCAGCCGAGTCGGGACGAAGATGATGGCGTCGTGGCACTTGGCGGGAGGTCGGACACGGGCTTGCGTGCGACGCGAGTGCCGTCGGCCGAGTCAAGAAGGAAGGCGAAGGCGTTGTGCCTGGCGTGGAGGCTGGACATGCATCGACATCGGTGCCGGTGGTCGGGGTGTGCGAACCACATCCCGTCTACGGCGCGGGTTCGGTAGCTGAGCCTCAAAAAGCTACCCTCGACGGTTTCCGAGTTTGGGCCTCAAAACTCGGGATGGATGGTTTCCAGGTTTGGGCCTCAAAACCTGGGCTCGCGGGTTTCCGAGTTTGGGCCTCAAAACTCGGGGTGGACGGTTTCTAGGTTTGGGCCTCAAAACCTGGGCTGGCAGGTTTCCCGTTTGGGCCTCAAAACCGGGGGAAGGTCCAAAAGGACGTCGACGCGTGGCGGCACCGAGAGGCTTGCGTTGCGGCGAAGCTATCGGTGAGAAGGCGCGGCGGTCGATGGTGAATGGCACGTGGCGGCATCCTGAAGCTTGCGTCGAGGCGAAGCGAAGGATTAGAAGGCGCGTGCCGTCAGATGGAAACTGCCAGAGTTGGATGGTTTTACCCCTAGAGGGTATTTGGTTAGTGCTTCTTGTTAGGGCATTTGTGTCATTCAGACATGCGCCTATATATAGATGAAGGGGCTGTGTTGGACAGCCATCCTTGACGTGTCACTCTCATTTTGTTCATTTGAGAGAGGCTAGGGTTAGAGAGAGGAGTGGCTCTTGTTCCTGAGCTTTTCGCCATCCGCGTTTTGTACTGCGAGGAGTGCTTGTAACCCGACACAGAGTGCTACACAATTCATCATCTAGTACAATCCAAGGATCAATTCCTCCCCTCCTCTTTGTTGGCTGAAATTTGGATTGAATCTCGTTTTGTTCTTCGCGTTTTGGTTTTTCCCCTACCGGAGATTTGCCTCGTTCTCCCTCTCCTGCGACGATTTGCGATTCCGTTTGAATCAGATTGTTCTATGTCGTGAGCTCCTTCTTTCCACCGAAGGATTTCTTCTCTAACCTCACAAGCTCGTAGATCGGGTCGAAATCGCGTTCGTTCTTCGTTCTTCCCCTTTTCTAGTGTTCTTCGGATTTCTCATGGATTATTTGGATTGAAGCGATGATATCCTAGGATTAGCTTCCCAACACGTAGAAGAACACTTGGGAGAAGTTTGGTTGCAGCCCCGTTCGATTTGGTTGAGTTCCAATCGAATTTGAGTTTGATACGGGCTGTTTTTGGCCTTTCTGGGCATTCCCGGACTGTCCGGGACTTATCCCCGGACTGTCCGGGGGTTGGGGCTGTTCATGGGCAGCGAGGTCGCTGTTTTCAATTTTGAACGGCGGACTGTCCGGGACTCATTCCCGGACTGTCCGGGGTTCAATAGCGGATAGTCCGCGGTTCACTAACGGACAGTCCGCGAGTGCACAGTTTTGCTGATTTCATCCGTATCTTTTGCATACGAGCTCCGATTTGTGATCCGTTTGTTTGCGTTGGTTTCCTAACTTCTTAAGGGGATCATTCCAAAGTACTTCTGCCACCATTGGTCAAAGTATTTTTGGTAGGACACTTCCTTCTTCTCCATAGGAGTTAAGTGTTCCGCTTTCGGAGTTTCGTTTGTTCTAGCGGCCGTATCTTTTGCGCTCGAGCTCCGATTTGAGATCCGTCTGTTGCGTTAGTTTCCTAACTTCATAAGGATCTTTCCAAGGTGCTTTTGCTACTAGTTGGCCTAAGTAGTTTTGGTCGAACACTTTCCTCTTCTCCATAGGAGTGGGGTGTTCCGTTATCGGAAGTTTGATTGTTCTAAGAGCTTGCTTGTGCAGTTTTGCCCCGTTGCTTTGGTGCTTCATTTTGGGGGTTCTTCGGTAGTTCCGCTGTACCTCTAGGACATCCCTAGGGTATCCACCTATTCATAGGTCGTGAACTCACCGGTTGTTTGAGTCTTCGTTTTTGGGGTGATTTTCTGGGACAAGGGCCATCATTTCTCGAGAAGTAATTTGAGGCTCCCATTCACCCCCCCCTCTGGTCGCCAATTCGGTCCTTCAATTGGTATCGGAGCCAGTTAAGGATCTCTCTATCTTAACCGGTTCCGGATCGGCGAAGGCGACCTTTTAGAGTGCTTTTGCTTCCGACGGTGTTTGTCGAGGTGTTGAGCTTTTGTTTTGCTAACACTAACAGTGCTTTTGGAAATGGCACCAAGTTCTTCTTCTAGTGTGTCTTTGTCCTCAGGTTTGAGTCTTGGATATGTGATCGAGGACAACATTTTGGCGAGAAGGAGGAGTGCGGCTCTTGAGGCGGAACGTGAGATGGATGCTTTGTTGGACATCCTGAGAGATTATGAGCATTCGACGGAGGATCGTATACGTGAACTTGGCAAGGCCAAGAAAGTACACTTGTTGCTAGTCTTGGGATTTTGTCCCAACGATTGAAGCGTGTGTGATGAAATTATAGATATTATGATATGTTTTCTTATGATGATAACATTAGAAAGACTTTGATCGCAAGAAGTTGAAATGCTCTATTGCTAGGTTAAAATGTGGCCTTTTTCATTGGAAGTCTAGTGCATCTTTACCTTGCACCTCTTTGTTGTGACATGGTTAGGAAGAATGACGAGCTATGCTTTTCTCTTGCTAGCTTAAAATCTGAAAATGAAATGTTGAAATCAAATGCTTCCATACCATGTCTTGTATGCTTTGAGTTGCGCAAGGATCTTGTTTATGCTAAATCTGAAATAGCCTTGCTTAGGTCAAAAGCTTCTTTGCCATGTGTTTCTTGTGAGTCTTTACATGCTGAAATTAATAAACTAAAATTGACTCACACCACATGTGTAGATGAACTTGAGCATTCTAGGGCTGAAATTATTGAGATAAATGCTAGGCCTTGTAGCTTGTGCTCTTTGAATAAAATGTATGTCTTACTTCTTGTGCTATTCATGATTCTTTGCTTGATGTGAATGGTGATGTTTCTTCCACCGATTTCATGTGCACATCATGCATTGATTTGGAAAAAGAAGTGTTGGCTTTGAAAGTTTTGCGCGATGATATGAGCGCCAAGTTGGTTGAGCACAATGATATGAGTGCCAACCTTGAGAAGGAATTGAACTCTTGCGTACCACATATGCCGAGTGCATTAGAAAGGAGATGGAAAATTTGAAAAATGCTCCTTGTGGTACTTGTGATCGCCTCATGTTTGAGAAGGAGGTCGCAAGAGTCTTTGTGCTAAGTCTTTTGAGTCACGCATTTCTTGCAACTCCGATGTTGATATTTCTAAGTTTGCATCTTTGCGACCGGAGTTGAGTTCTTGTGTTGCGCGTGAGTCTTTTGACGATAGCACTAGTGCCAAGGTTTCGGATAGCTCTTTCATAGCTACTCCTAACCTTGTTGTTTCTTCGAGTGATGTCCAAGGGACTTCTCTTGACAAGGTGCTTCTCACATTTTTGGGACTTGTGCTCCCAATCCGGTTTTCCATTGCACCTTTTGCAAGAAGGATGGACACTCATTCGATTTTTTTTCCGCCGTGTCAACACGAGCGACGTATTTGAGCTATGGCTTTTAGGAAGCCACGTAGCCTTTCCCATGGCACGTGTGCTCCTAGTGTTGGCACCAAGTTGAACGTTGATGCTTCTTGTTCTAAGTCCCAAGGGACTTCTCACTTGTCGGAGAATGGTGTGCCTTCCGATAGGCCTTTGTACCATTGCTCTTTTTGTGAGAAAGATGGGCATCAAGAAAGGTTTTGCTATCGGCATGCCAAACGTTTGCGCAAAGCTCGCCCTTCTAGGAAGATGGTGGTTCATAGCCCTTCTCATGGCATGAACGCTTGTGCTCCTAGTAAGCAGCCCCTCTTTATTGATGGGTTTTATGACTCCTTTTCTAGTGGGTTAGATCATGATCGTGGACATGCCTCTAGTGCTTCTTCTCTTGTCCACGTCATGCTTCTCATGGTGCTTCTATTGGTTCTTCTACAAAAACCTTGGAAGATGTTTGCCTCTCTCGTATTTGGTTTTTCTTCTCTTTTTTTTTTCTTCTCACTTCTTCTCTCTTTCTAGTGCACTCGTTCTCTCCTCGAGTTGTTCTTTTAAGGAATGCTTCCAACGGTGTTTCAAATTGCATTTGAACCAACATTTGCATCATGCTAACCACATGATAAGTTGAGTGCTCCTTTGAGAGTTGTGACCAAGTCATGGGTTCCCAAGTACATGCTTGCTAACCCTTCGGGATCCAAGCCTCGGGTCATCTTGTCCTCTTGTGTGTAGATATGAGGACGCGGGGTGGAGAACATGCGCCTGATGGAGCTTGATCTTTTAGATGTGATCAAGAGTTGATGGTTCTCTCCACCCCGCTTAGATATGCCTCCAAAGAGGCTTTTATAGCTTGGTGAGCTTTCTTATGCACTCATACCTTGTATATCCATGATCTATTTCTTGTGGTATGAGATGGTCTTTCATGTGCTCACTTGTATAGTTTTCGCATGTACATTTTCTTTTGTATCATGTTTTGTTTAGTCTAGCATGTGCTATCTTCTGTATCATATGTCATGCTAGCTTTGTGTATAGCCTGGTGGATTAGTCACTTTTCATGCTAGTTTGTGATCCTCATGAACATTATGTCATACTTTATCATATTTCTCCATGAGCTTTACTTGTAAGAGGTATGATGTTCATTAGGTGTCACTTTTCAGGTGCTAGTTTTGGTTAGCTACATGTATCCTGTTGATATGATTAGTTTGAGCACTAGCCTTTCCACAATTTTATCATGTTACATGCTTTTGGATCTATTGTTATCATTATCTTGCATTGTAGCATGTGTTGAGGCTTAGGCTATGTTTGGGTTGATCATGTCTTTAGGCTGCATTTTGCTATACAGTGCTTTATCCTGCTGCATGTAGTCTTGACTAGTTGAGTTCAGATCTCCTTGCTATATTCATATTATCTTCATCATAGTAGATCTCTTTTTGTTGAGAGTTCACCTTATGCTTATTATGTGCCGCTTTGTGGAGACCTTGAGGTCACACTGGACGAGACAATGCCTTGTGTTTTCTTCTGCTTCTGAGTGTGCAGGAGAACAGGAACCTGGAGAGATCATTTCGGCTCACGGACCCGATCCCACTTCTTCCATGACTTGGGGTTCCATTCGAGCAGCTCTCCAGCGAGCACTAGCTGCACCTATGGGAGCGACAGCATCAGGTGAGGGGGAGACGACTTCAGCGAGGCAGGCGCCCCGGAGTTCAGCAAATTCAGGCGTCCCCTCGGGTATCACACCAGCAGGCGGTCATGCGCTTCATGAGGTACCTCCAACCCACTTCTGAGTTCGGGTTTTGGTACTCTTCTTCCTTGACCTCTTGTTGCTGTGTGGTCTTTTCGATGTGGATTTTGCTGACTGTCGCTTGAGCGTTTCTTGGCTCTTTATTTGTGAGTTTGGTGTGTGTTTCCCTTTTAGATGGGGAAGCATTTTGCTTGTTGTATCTTAGTTGGACTTCTTCGATACCCTTTTGTTTTGGGTTTTCCTTTTTAGGCTAGTTTTGCTTTGTCTTTGATAGACTAGCTTTTGCATGCATTTCATCATGTATTCTAGTGCATTTTAGAGCTTCATGTTTAGAGCAATGAGAATGAGACTATGCTCTTTTTGGTATGCCCTGTTTATTCATGATGATGCTTGTAGCCTAGGATCTTTTTGATCACTTGATACATGTTATGAGCTAAGCTATTTTTGCAAATGGTGAACTTGATTAATCAACTGTGAAACCTTTAATTTGTTCACCATTGAGAGTGGCAACTAGCATGGGTAGGATGTGTTTGAGATCACTTGTGCTATCTTTTGTATGCTAGGTTGCTATGTCTCTTGCATTGAGTCATTCACTTGCTTGGATTGTTCATATTTACCTTGTGCTAAAATTTGATCCAAGTCTAAGTGAATTGAAAAGATCGAGATGGGATTGCATGTGTCAGCACCTCACGGTATCGAGACTGTTTCTCATTGCACTTTTGAGTTAAACTTGAGCCGTGTAGTGTAAGACCGAAACCGGTGCTTCAAGCTTCTGATTGCTTTTATTGCATAGGCTTAGCCCGGTTCAAAAGTTAGGCAATGACCATGTTTTTAACCTCTCGGAATCACATGCTTTTAATATGAACTTGTGTTAATACCGCTGCAATCTCCGATAAAATTTGAAAATAACACAAGTTTATGCTTCATTCTATTGCATGATGATTGAACTTTGCTAGGGGTAGTTCACCTTTATACTTGAGTTAGCACTTGCTCGATTTCCTGTCTATTCATGCTAAGTGCTATTTTAGTGGTGAACTCCTTTTCAAATGGCTTAAAACTGCTCATATGCTCACTTGTTCATATTTTGTATTCATTTGATCAGTTTGAGCCTTTGCTAGCATTTGTATTGATTGCTACACTTTTCAGGGCAGCACCCTTTTGAGCATCTTTTTATTCTGATTGCTATACACTTGAAGCCGTTGCATTGTGCATATCATGCATTTTTAGCTTAGTGTACATATCCCCCAGCTCTGACACTCTTTGTGGTCTTTTTCAATGCCTTTCACTGCCCCATATGCTTTTGGTTGATGACTTGTCTTGTGTTTGTGTCAACTTTGTGAAAAATGTCAAAACCCCTCAACATGTTCCCTTTTGTCAAGGGGGAGAAGCTGTTTGCAAGGGGGAGCTTGAGTGTTGGCTCAAAAGGGGAGAGTCATGCATTTTGGGGAGAGCTTTGAGCTAGGGGGAAATTAGCTCTTTTATGTTCTTCTTCAATTGGTATAGCTCTTTTATGTGTTTCAATTGGTATCCTTCATAGTGAGCTTTGGTGCATAGCCTTTGTGTGTAGGCTTGCCTTCAGGAGGAGTCGTTTTTATCTTGCTACTTCTCCGCGTGCTCCAAGCGTTTGTGCTCCATTTAGTGTTGATCTTTTCTTTGTGTTTTTCTCAATCGGTATCGAGCCTGCCAGTCGTGTTGTGCCGTTGTTGCCTCTCTCTTGAGAGACTATCAGTTTTTGCTTGGTATTTTCGATTGATATGGAGCCTTCAGCTAGTTGTGTTGAGCCTTTGTGCCTCTGTCTTGAGGAACTAGCTGTCTTCACCAATTTTTGGTTGTTTGTGATTGGTATCGAGTCTGCTAGTTGTGTTGAGCCTCTGTGCCTCTATCTTGAGGGACTAGCAGTTTTGCATTCTAATGCGTTGTTTCAGCCTCAATTGGCATCGAGCCTTGAGCTAGTGGTGTTGAGCCCTTTTCTGCCTTTTCTTGAGGGCTAGCTCATTTTTGACTTGGTTGCGTCGAGCCGTTGCCCTTGTCTTTGGGGACCAAGTTTTCGGTTTTGGCATCTCAAACCATCTCTTGTGCTTAGTTTTTGTCAATTCAATCATCAAGGGGGAGAAATTTTGAAACCCAAGTGGACAAGAACCTTCCAAGTTGATAAGAACTTTGGTTTCTTTTGTGATGATTGTTTGACAAATTTTGTTGAGAATGGTTTTTGAGTGTCTTTTGTGATTCATGGAAATCTCGTTTCTCTTGACTTTTCGGTTGTGGAGGCTTTACCCGCTTTTCCCGTTTCTTTTGGGACCGAGAGCTTTTATTTGGAGTTTTCATGATCCTTCCTCATCTCAAGTGGCCTTGTGTTTGCTTTTTCTTGGCTTTTGGGCACTTGAGTGAGGCTTGCCTTCAAACCCTTCCTTTGTGGTTTTACTTTTAGTCAATGCATCCATCAAGGGGGAGATTGAGAACATATATGATGAATGATTGACTTTTGGGAGGAAGGTTTGAGGCTTTTCCCGGTTGAGTCATTATCTCGCTATGTGCTTAATGTTTATGACTTACCGGTGGCGTTGAGTTGTGGTGTTTCTGTGTTGGTGTGCGTGTGCAACATGTGTCTCTTGGCTGTGTTGATGTGCAGGTGTTGAGCTCGGATACAGTGGTCGATGGCGAGGTGAAGGTCAAGTAGAGACGTGCCGTGCCGACGGACCGGGAGCGGTGAAGGATGGGCGTGTCGTGCGGCGGATGTGCCATGCCAATGTACCCAAAGCGGTGAAGGGCGGACGTGAGGCTTGGACCGACGGACCAAGAGGCCAGAGGACCAGCTGTGGTAGCTGGCACGTGGCATCGACGAGCAAGAGCACATGGGGATGTGCTATTCATCAGCCGAGTCGGGACGAAGACGATGGCGTCGTGGCACTTGGCGGGAGGTCGGACACGGGCTTGCGTGCGACGCGAGTGCCGTCGGCCGAGTCAAGAAGGAAGGCGAAGGCGTTGTGCCCGGCGTGGAGGCTGGACATGCATCGACATCGGTGCCGGTGGTCGGGGTGTGCGAACCACATCCCGTCTACGGCGCGGGTTCGGTAGCTGAGCCTCAAAAAGCTACCCTCGACGGTTTCCGAGTTTGGGCCTCAAAACTCGGGATGGATGGTTTCCAGGTTTGGGCCTCAAAACCTGGGCTCATGGGTTTCCGAGTTTGGGCCTCAAAACTCGGGGTGGACGGTTTCTAGGTTTGGGCCTCAAAACCTGGGCTGGCAGGTTTCCCGGTTTGGGCCTCAAAACCGGGGGAAGGTCCAAAAGGACGGTCGACGCGTGGCGGCACCGAGAGGCTTGCGTTGCGGCGAAGCTATCGGTGAGAAGGCGCGGCGGTCGATGGTGATGGCACGTGGCGGCATCCTGGAGCTTGCGTCGAGGCGAAGCGAAGGATTAGAAGGCGCGTGGCCGTCAGATGGAAACTGCCAGAGTTGGATGGTTTTACCCCTAGGGGGTATTTGGGTTAGTGCTTCATGTTAGGGCATTTGTGTCATTCAGACATGCGCCTATATATAGATGAAGGGGCTGTGTTGGACAGCCATCCTTGGAGGTGTCACTCTCATTTTGTTCATTTGAGAGGAGGCTAGGGTTAGAGAGGAGTGGCTCTTGTTCCTGAGCTTTTCGCCATCCGCGTTTTGTACTGCGAGGAGTGGCTTGTAACCCGACACAGAGTGCTACACAATTCATCATCTAGTAGCAATCCAAGGATCAATTTCTCCCCTCCTCTTTGTTGGCTGAAATTTGGATTGAATCTCGTTTTTGTTCTTCGCGTTTTGGTTTTTCCCCTACCGGAGATTTGCCTCGTTCTCCCTCTCCGTGCGACGATTTGCGATTCCGTTTGAATCAGATTGTTCTATGTCGTGAGCTCCTTCTTTCCACCGAAGGATTTCTTCTCTAACCTCACAAGCTCGTAGATCGGGTCGAAATCGCGTTCGTTCTTCGTTCTTCCCCCTTTTCTAGTGTTCTTCGGATTTCTCATGGATTAGTTGGATTGAAGCGATGATATCCTAGGATTGGCATCCCAACATGTAGAAGAACACTTGGGAGAAGTTTGGTTGCAGCCCCGTTCGATTTGGTTGAGTTCCAATCGAATTTGAGTTTGATACGGGCTGTTTTTGGCCTTTCTGGGCATTCCCGGACTGTCCGGGACTTATCCCCGGACTGTCCGGGGGTTGGGGCTGTTCGTGGGCAGCGAGGTCGCTGTTTTCAATTTTGAACGGCGGACTGTCCGGGACTCATTCCCGGACTGTCCGGGGTTCAATAGCGGATAGTCCGCGAGTGCACAGTTTTGCTGATTTCATCCGTATCTTTTGCATACGTGCTCCGATTTGTGATCCGTTTGTTGCGTTGGTTTCCTAACTTCTTAAGGATCATTCCAAAGTACTTTTGCCACCATTGGTCAAAGTATTTTTGGTCGGACACTTCCTTCTTCTCCATAGGAGTTAAGTGTTCCGCTTTCGGAGTTTCGTTTGTTCTAGCGGACGTACCTTTTGCGTTCGAGCTCCGATTTGAGATCCGTCTGTTGCGTTAGTTTCCTAACTTCATAAGTATCTTTCCAAGGTGCTTTTGGCACTAGGTGGCCTAAGTAGTTTTGGTCGAACACTGTGACAGAACCGACCAATTTATACCAGATTAAGCACCAAATCTCCGCTTTCACAGAGATTACAGGTACTTAAGCTCGTACAAACCCGGTAGTCCAGAAATCTCAAAGTATTTCAATCATTCAACAATAGCCAAGATCGTATTAGATTAGCGTACATGTCCATGAGGTACATTCAATTCGCACATAGTTCAAATACATCGGAGTTCAACAGTTATTACAAACCATAGTTCGAAATTCGAAAGCGGAAGCAGCATAGTTTTAAACATAAGTTCTTAGTTCACAATACGGTGCCATTGCCTGATCAGTCCACAAAAGCATCAGGAGAGGATAAGAGTTCACCATGCCCATGGTCTAGTCATCACCCGCGATGGGGTACAGAAAGTTCTCGCAATAGCCGTAGAAGCATTGCCCATCTGCAACAACAAGGGAATAGAACCCAGAGTACGAGAAGGTACTCAGCTAGACTTACCCGTCATAAACCAGAAATAAACGACACCAAGGAGTATGCAAGGTTGTATCTGGGGTTGACCATACTGACCTTTTTGCATAAAAGCATTTTATTATTTAAATAATCATCATTAGAGTATTAACAGTCAATTTTATGTAATCAACCTGAATAACTAGATTTTCACCTGATCTAGAGCAAGCACTTGACTACTTATTCAAGCAAAAGTGACTATTTCATCAATAGCCTTTCAGATTCAACATTATAACCATCTTTAGTTCCATAAGTTACTACGGTAACACATGCCCAGTCAAGTTACTCACTAACCAGGAGCGATGGCGATTATAATCGATTCCTACCAAGCTGGGGATAAAATGTCGCACACTCGCCCGATCACACCTTGCCAGGCAGCCGTTGGCGACCACTTTAGGAAATTCGAGAACACAACACGCGGGACAGTCATGGGCCCTTCTACACCGGGGGTTATCTCAATGCCAGGTCGCTCAAGCTATAACTACCCACGGTAATGCCAGGTCAATCAGGCCCTGCCTGTCCACGGACCATGCCAGGTTGCTCAGAATAGTTGCCCACGGTACATATAAGGCCCTGGGTGTTAGGCGTCAACATCTCCATCACCGGCTCGAATAGCCCTACTCGGCTTCATGGGAGGTACTCCGACCTACTCTGCTAAGTGATTGATGCGTTCAAAATGACTGAGGTGTGCCTTCGTCGGGTTCTAATCGACACAGACGAGAGACTACTAGCACACAGAACCCATGTCCTGCTGCTCCTACATCCCGCCCGGTCTCAAATTAATTATCACATGGTTATCTCCATGATAGCACTGGGCTAGTCACGATTAGTATCCACCTATATGCGGGAGACAGGAAATCACCCTACTTTTACCGGTCTAAGCATGCTAAGCATAAACGAGCCTAGACCAAACAGGGATATCAATATAGTAATTGCAGGTGGACAAGGATAAGTAAGTAATGCATCAACGATATCACTCAACTCCTATAACCTAATGCAACAAACATATCAGGTTAATTTTGTAATTGCATTTGCAAACCATAGGAGTGGGATGCTCCGGGGCTTGCCTCGTTCAAAGTCGGAGGGACGATGGTCGCGGCACTCAAGCAGGTCCTCGATGTCTCCTTCTTCGGTCCTCTCGTCCTGGGTCTCCTCCGGACACGGCTCTGCCGGTGGCGGGTTCTGGACTTCCACTACCAATCCTGTATGATGCATAACACGTATAAGTAAAAATGAATGTACATGGGATGCATTGGGATGCAACATAGAACAAGATAACTCAGGAGATAAGCACATGTCATCTATTGCGTTCTCTTCAACAAGGTAGTCAACAACAACCTAGTGATTACAAAAGACCTTAACCAACCAACCAACTAATTAACCTTCCTAATTAACTGGTCAGGATTTACAATTACTACAGCAAGCACTTACTTAATTTATTCTCCTTAATTACTTGCTGAAATAAATCCATTTAATCAAGCCTATAGCAGCAACCCATCCTAGACAGCTTTGGAAAAATCCACAGAAATCACTGGAAGTTAACAACACATAATCTAGTCCTCTGTCCAAATTTCACCCTATTTGGATTTAAACTCTATCCTCTATGAAAAAGACAAATATTAACAAGAAAAGGTGCTTTGAACTACACACCCTAACAAAAAGTGTCAAACAATAAATTTCTCATTTTTCTACTGAACTTCTTAGCACAAGAGCAGTGAATAAAATTCTCAGGTTCATTTTCCTCATATTTTAATTACTACAAATTAAACAAGAAAATAACATTTCGTCACTTTAATTGCTACTACCAAAATACTTCACAGAACAACCTCATATTATATTTTTCCCATAAACTATTCAACAATACAAACTAAAAAAATAAGAACCACATTTTTCTGAGCAATACACAGTTTACTATGCATTTAACAAGATTTCAGCCTAAACATGAATTAAATATAACTACACATAAATCTATCACAAACTGGACATATTATATTTTTCATGCATAGAACTCATCACAACAAACTTAACAAAACTTATTTCACCTTTTTAGCATTTACAGAACTCAAGATATGAATTAAACAAGCCACATAAGCATTTCTGAAATCTATTTAAACAAAACCCTGAAAAACTCTATACCCTAAACTGCTACACGTACCCAAACTACTGCACCCAAGACACTGACAGCCGGGACCCGAGCCACTGACTTGCGGGCCCCTGAGTCAAACCGGCCCCACCTGTAAGCCACACAGAAGCAGGGGAAGGGTTGACCGCGGCGGAGCTCGCCGGCGGCGACCTCCTCGGCGAAACGGACACCACCGCTCTACTCCTCTCCTTCTTCCGCACCCGACGGTACCACTCTTTAGCCCAGCACACGCACGGATCGAGCTCGCCGTCGACCATGGCGGACACGGCGGCGCGGCCATGCTACGCCGGCCGGCTCCGGTCATCCCGAGCTAAACCAACTCCCAATCCCTACTCCGGCGACCTTCACAACCCTAACCCGAGGCTCAGGAGCCAGGGTCTCACTTCGAGCATCCGCGACCACGACCATGCCGACTCCGGCGACCATGGCGAGCAGCGGATGGCGGCGTACCATCACTACCAAACCCTAATCAGCTAAACCAACACCACCAACATCTTCTACAGGTCAAGGCGACTCGCGAACGCTAGCTAGGACAAACGGACGGGAATGGAAAGGAGGTTGGCCACGGCGGACCGAGCTCACCGGCCATGGCGAACACGGCGTACCGCGGTCACCAAACCCTAACCGGCCAAACCGTCACCTTCTACCTCTTCCATGAACCTCACTAACCCTCGAACGTGAGCTAGGGCGACACGAAACCACGAGAAAGAGGCCGGCCATGGCGAACCGTGCTCGGCGGTCATGGCGGCGGCTCATCCCGGGGCTTGCCTAGGGTTTCCTACGGGGCGCTAAGGGTAGCAAGAGGTGCGGGGGCTCACGGCGAAGCTTTGTGGGTGGTTGGGCTTCCGGCGAGGCGGCCGGACGGCGGTGAACGGCGGCGGCGCTTGCTTTTCCCCCCTTTTCCGCCCGATCGCCGGCGAGAGCGAGAGAGACAGAACGGAGGGAAGTGGAGCGGCTTGGCTGCGCGAGTGCAGGCGGGCAGGCCTTGTGCTCGCCACGCCGCGCGCGGACGCGGGCTCGCGAGGCGTCGGGCGCCACGCGGCGGCCAAGCTCTGGCGCGGTCGGCCACGACCACGGCCGATTCAAATTGAATCGCCGGTTTAGGCGCTGATGGCCGACTGACGGCCGGATTTTGGACGCGATTATCTCCTAATTCACTCGATGAAACGCTAAACCACTTGTTCCATTGAGTAGAGCTATGCGCCGACTACAACTTTGGTTACAAGATCAAGCTTTGGTTCGACCTAGATTGCTCTCAAGAAAGCTCCAAAGATCACTCAGCGAAACTGTTTCGGCAGTTAGGACTTAGAAGAATTTTTCTAAGTCTAATCTCCCCCATTTCTGCCTTGTGGGTCCTAAAACACCTTGTTAAACTCATTTTCATGAGTTGGCCCTTGAACACTTTTTGTTGTACTCTAAATTCTACACACTTCTGGTTAAGGGCCCACTGCCATGCAAAGCTTCTATCAAGGAGGTCTTAGTTAGTCAAACAAAAGGACTCCTAGGGCTCTATTAGGGCAGCTAGGGTTAGTGACTTGGTTAGCCATAATGACCAACACAAACCTAGCTTCATTTTGACTCCTTAACAAGGTTCCACTATTTAGGAGACCCTAACACTCCAAACACAAGTCAAACAATCATCACACCAACCATAACATTACAAGCCAACACATGGAATGACAGTTTACAAAAGAATGCAACATGAGATGATGATGCTTTATGCTTATGAGATGTCAAATTATGCATTTAGGGTTGCTTAACACCAGGGGTGTTACAAACACTTTCCTCTTCTCCATAGGAGTGGGGTGTTCCGTTATCGGAAGTTCGATTGATCTAAGAGCTTGCTTGTGCAGTTTTGCCCCGTTGCTTTGGTGCTTCGTTTTGGGGGTTCTTCGGTAGTTCCACTATACCTCTAGGACATCTCCTAGGGTATCCACCTATTCGTAGGTCATGAACTCACCGGTTGTTTGAGTCTTCGTTTTTGGGGTGATTTTCTGGGACAAGGGCCATCATTTCTCGAGAAGAAATTTGAGGCTCCCATTCACCCCCCTCTGGTCGCCAATTCAGTCCTTCAGTTGTGAGAAACAAGGCCAGACTTGTAGCCCAGGGGTATAGTCAGAAGGAGGGGATAGACTATGAGGAGACTTTTGCTCCTGTGGCTCGTTTGGAGTCAATTAGGATACTTTTGGCTTTTGCTGCTGTTAACACCAGATTTTCGTACACACGAGGATATGACAGGTGGGTCCAGCCAGCAGAGAAGAGAAGGATTCGACAAGCATTCGGACGACTATTTGGTCCTTAAGACTTTCGGTGAATACCTGCGCGGTCGGCTATTTCGTGAAGCAGTAGCCCCATTCGGGAAATGGATGATACAGGTAAAGCCAGCTTGCACGAGAAGATACGTGACGATGGAAGACGCCGAAAGGATTAGGAATATGATTTATATCTTTCCTTGTTTTTTAAGTCATAATCGTCTTGGATTCGTGTTTCGTCCAGGGTATAAATATAAGCCCTCGACCATAGTAAAACTATTCACAACCACGTCAATAGAAACCGGCCCCGTGCCACCTTTCGAGTCCTTAAGTCGTGTCGTCGAATTATTCAAGAGGAAACATCGATCCGTCGACCTCTGTAAGTACCGGCAACCTTGCTATCATGTCTAGTATCATGCGGTGGATTTAGATATGATGCAAGTAGTCTCGTATGTTAAGCTTAGTATCGTGCGGTGGATTTAAGCTTATGACGGGAAGTTTTTGCTTATGCCTTGTATCGTGCGGCGGATTAAGACATGAGTAAAAATAGTTATCGGCTCTGTTAGATTTGGCAGATCTAGTAGATTCATTAAGTTACCATGTGTTATCTGTTTTATTTATTTAATTCTTGTAACACTCTTTTGCCCAATCTAGATTGATCTCTATTCGGCCTCGTTTCACAAGTTTGCTTGTGCTTTGCTAATCATAAGATTATGATGGCCGGATCAACTTTCAATCTAGGTTGTTACATGTTGCGGGTTCATACATGTTAATCATGTTTAGGCTTTGATAGAGCTGGGTACCGTGCAGCAGGTGCAGGTTTTAGATTAGTTTAATCGTGCTTTGCTTGTATGTTCCTTCTTCATGGACCCCAGTTCGGCTAGTTTGCCGACTCTGGTTAAGCTTACATGAGTAATGAGTTTTTATAGATCTGTTCAGATATATGTATGCTTTTAGCTTCTTATAATTAGATCGTATCATGAGGTGGATTAATTTAATTATAAGGAGTGGTGTGGACTTATAGCAAGTGGTATCATGCGGTGGATTAGCTTGCTTGAGTTTATATTTGACGGGTTCATGAAGGCTAAACGTGCGGCAGATTAGTTGGATTAGCCTATGCATATGTTATTTGAATAGATTTATATTTACAAATTAGCCTTTTACCCTTATGTTATTCATGTGTTCAATATTCAACATGTTTATGAGCTCCATTTTTATACTTGTCGAATGACATTATAAACCTGTTTCGACAAACAGCTTTTATAGCTGTGTGCCGTCATGATTGGCTTTCAAAGCCGTACATATGGAACTGCTTGGTCTCACCCAGCATGTTCCAAGGTATTCTCATATTTTTTATCCCTTGTTGGTTTTTAGGTCAAACCGACTGGCACGTTTCTGGATTCGGAATACTCCGGGCACCCGATTGAAGCCAGCCTCGTTCGGCTTGCTGTGTGCCTGGCGCAGGGCGTCACGTTTTGCGTCAACAGCTGCATCCAAGGGGTTTAAACTTTTTCAAATGGATGTCAAGAGTGCCTTCCTAAACGACTACATAGAAGAAGTGGTTTATGTGAAACAACCCCCCGGTTTCGAAAATCCCAAGTTTCCAAACCATCTTTTTAAACTTCACAAAGCCTTGTATGGTTTGAAACAAGCCCCTAGAGCCTGGTATGATAGGTTGAAAACCTTTTTGCTTGCTAAGGGTTTTAAAATGGGATGTGTGGATAAAATGCTTTTTCTCCTCAAGCAAGGCAATGACACTTTGTAGGTTCAGATTTACGTGGATGATATCATCTTTGGTGGTTCATCTCATGCTTTGGTTGCCAAGTTTGCAGATATTATGAGCAGGGAGTTTGAGATGAGCATGATGGGTGAGTTGACATTTTTCCTCGGGTTGCAAATCAAGCAATCCCGAGAGGGGACGTTTGTGCACCAGGGCAAGTATACCAAGGACATCCTGAAGAAGTTCGATATGGGTGAGGCCAAGCCTCTTCCAACACCAATGTCGACCACGACGGTCCTAGATGTGGACGTAGATGGAGAAGCCGTGGACCAGAAGGAGTACCAGAGTATGATCGGATCGCTGCTGTACCTGACGGCGACACGCCCGGACATTCAGTTCGCGGTGTGTCTTTGCGCGCGATTTCAGTCGTCAATCGGTCAAGCGCATTATGAGGTACTTATGCTTCACTCCAGAATTTGGGATTTGGTATCCTGCTTCCTCCACCCTCTCCCTTTGCGTTTTTTCTAATGTCGATTTTGCTGGTTGCCGAATTGATCGCAAGTCCACTTCTGGGACTTGTCAGTTTATTGGTTCTTCTCTTGTATCTTGGTCTCCTCGCAAGCAGTCTAGTGTCGCCCAGTCTACCACAGAGGCTGAGTATGTTGCTGCGGCTAGCTGCTGTTCTCAATTAATTTGGATGATGGCCACTTTACGTGATTTTGGTCTGAGCTTTTCTCGCATGCCTTTGCTTTGTGACAGCACGAGTGCTATAAGCGTTGCTAAGAACCCCGTGCTGCATTCTAAGACCAAACACATTGATGTGCGCTTCCATTTTTTGCAAGACCATTATGAGAATGGTGATATCGATCTTCGCCATGTCGATACTCATCATCAGTTGGCAGATATTTTTACCAAGCCTTTGGACCAATCAACTTTTGCTAGGTTGAGAGGTGAGCTTGGTGTGTGTTTCCCCTTTAGATGGGGGAAACATTTTGGTTACTGTATCATAGACTGACTCTTTTTCGCTTTTGTTTTCGTTTTTGGGTTAGTTAGTCTTTGCATCTCATCATGCATCTTTATTTTCTGAGCTTCATGTATATAATCTTTAGAATGTGATTATGCTCTATCTAGTATGCTTCGATGCTATATGATGATGCTTGTAGCTTATGCTCTTTCTGATCACTGATACATGTTGTGAGTTGAGCTATTTTATGAATGGTGAAACTGCTTAATGAACATTAAACTTGAAAATTGTTCACCATTGAGATATGCAACTAGCATGTATAGGATGTGTCGAGATCACTTGTGCTTTTCATATATGCTAGGTTGCTATGTCTCTAATTTTGAGTCATTCACTTGCTTGGTATTTTCGTATTCTACTTTAAATTTGAACCAAGTTTAAGTGAATTAGAAAGATCGAGATGGGATTGCTTGTCAGCACATCACGGTATCGAGACTGTTTCTCTTTCCACATTGAGTTAAACTTGAGCTGTGTAGTGTATGACCGAAACCGATGCTTTAAGCTTCTGATTGCTTCTGCATAGGCTTAGCTCAGTTGAAAAGTTAGGCAATGACAAGCCTTCAACCTCGCAATCATATGCTGAATTTTGCACTTGTGTAATTTCAACGCTGCAACTCTGATTAAAATCTGAAATCACAAGTATATGTTTCATTCTGCAGTATGATGATTGAACTTTGCTAGGGGTAGTTCACCTTGTATACATACTTAGCACTTGTTTGACTTCCTGTCTATACATGTTCAGTGCTATTTTTATGGTGAACATCCTTTTCTAAAAGGCTAAAACTGCTCACTTTGCTTATATGTTCATATTTCATATTTGGTGATCAGTTTGAGCGTTTGCTAGCATGTATGTTTCTTGTTGAGTCATTGGAGTTATACTATGTAGAGCATCTTTTCGTTCTCTGGACTATATTCCTGAAGCTGCTAACTTGTATTTTTGACTCATGCATTTGGAAGGGAGAAGTTTGCCTGATAGTGCATTATCAACTAAGGGGGAGAAATTTGTCAAATCATGCGCACTATTGGAGGGGGAGTTTGCTCGGGCTTTGTCTAATGAATTGTTAATTGGTTCGGAGCATTTTTCCAATTGGTTCAGAGCATTTTTGGTAGCTGTTGGCATTTCTTAACGTCACTACTAAGAATAGAGTTTTAGTCTATCCCCAGCAACGGCGCCAGAAATACTTGTTGACACTCCTTAATGGAATCACTCAAAGAATGAACCATATAAATAATAATCTAGTGAAGGCACTAAAGAGTGTACGGGACACTACTAACTTCACTTAACGTCAAGTTGTCATCCCCAACATGAAGCTAGCAATGTAATATATCAAGGCACTGGATTAAAGATAAATATTTACCCGCAAGCGCACAGATAAATATACCCATTGTAGAAGCATTTCACCCAAGCTAGTCTCAGGTATCATTATTTATATTTAGCCTAGAGACTAATCAATTCAAGTATGATGGTATTATACTAATGAGGACTTAACAACATTCAATATGGCACACACTTAAGATAAAGACTAATAACACACTAATTACTCTAAATAGGGATCAGATTACAGAGTAAATGATAATGATAAATGATAAATGATAACAGAGATCAGATCAATCAAAGATAATCCTAGAACAGTACTACCTAGCAAGTGATGATTAGAACATGCATTAAATAGAAAACATTCCTAGTTGATTCTAATTACAAGTCATAGCATACATTGATTAGTGCAAACATATTTGGCAATCATTGGCTAGGTCACACCATATTTATAATCAAGAGGCAACTCCATAGTAAAGGTGACAAACAGAGTAACCCCAATACCATGAGTTAACTGAGCCATACTGAACACTACATTCGGGAAGTGGAATACAAAGGACTCAACAGGAATATCACACCCGCGATCTACCACTCTATCCGGAACATTGGACACATTCACAGATAAATAGTGTATAGGCACCACGCCTACACAGCATCTATCACCCACCCAATGATCATTAAGATGAGCGTTATACGAACATGAGTATAAACATAATAATGAACTACATATGCCAAATATATAATCAAAGCATCCTATAAGCAATATAATTAAGAATATAATAGTTGATGTCTTAATCATATCAATTGTATTGCTATCTAGATCATAAAGATGAACAATAAGGTGAATTAGATCATCGAGAAGAACTAAAGTATGAACTAGAACATGAACTAGAACATGATTATGAACTAGAAGATGAACTAGACGATGAACATGAACTAGACGATGAAGTAGAACATAAACAATGAAGAATAATGATGAACTAGAAGAGCAATTATGAAATAGATCCATAATGTTATTACAAGAGAGAAGATCTTGAGTTTACCGAGCCTTCTCGTGACTAGATCAGGAATCCAAGCGAAGCTTGCCTCCTCTAATCCTATTCTATCTAACTATTCTAGGTGGATGTGGTTCTAGGGCTTCCGATTGATCTCCCTCTCCGATAATTCTGATGATGATCTGATGAATGTAATGCTTGATGCCCTAGAGAGGGGGGTTAGGGGCTGTTTATATAGCCCTGAGCGATGAACCGTGGCCGTTAGATCAAACCAACTTAAGGTACGGCTGAGATGCATCCTAGAGGTCGGTGGGAGAACCTTCCATAAGATAGAGTCCAGCGGCCCCAAGGGAGGACCGGTCGGTCCCTAGGTGGGACCGGTCGGTCCCACCCATCATCCTCTCGTGGTGGTCGACCTCCTGGTGTCTTCTTGTGTCCTCTGGAGTCTTCTAGAAACTTCCTGATGTGGCGGTGGAGTTATTTCTCGTCGGTTTCCTTCTATGGGAAGCTATCAATGTTGATTTCCTGGTTTAGTCCCTGCAGAATCATAGTTCACCAAAACTCATGGAATATTGTCAGTTAAAACCCTAAACCTTTGTTAGTGATTGAATTCTTGCCCTTTTCATATTTATATATCCTTTAATTATGATAGATAACCAGTGTCAACAGTAGCTAGTTGTGTTGAGCCTTTGCCTCTTTCTGGAGGGACTAGCGACTTTGCTGGTATGCTCTTCATTTGGTATCGAGCTCTTCTGCTTTTCAGTTGGCTTTTCCTCAGTTGGTGTCGAGTTTTCTCGCTAGCGGTGTTGAGCCTGTTCTACCTCTTCTTGAGGGCTAGCTTTGCTTTGCTTGGTTGCGTCGAGCCATTGCCCATGTCTTTGGGAACCAAGTTGTTTTGCTCTTTCACTTGACCTTCTTCTGGATTTAGTATGCTTTTGGGTCATTTGGACGAGTTCTCTACTTCTCCTTCTTCCTCCTTCTTCTACTTCATTATGATTTGTGTTGGTAGTTGACAATGCACTCATCAAGGGGGAGATTGCGGACACATGGGTGTATGCCGAGTCTCGAGTGATGAGTGATTGTCAACGGGTGTGATGCGCATGTTTCTTGGCTTGTGTTGTGCGGGTGTCGAGCACGGATACAATGATCGAAGGAAAGGTGAAGGTCAAGTAGAGACGTGCTGTGCCGATGGACCGGGAGCGGTGAAGGGCGGACGTGAGGCTTGGACTGGGGGACTGGTGGCCTGAGGATCAGCTGTGGTGGCTGACAGCCTGGGACAGCAACGAGCGGAGACTTGCGGGGCATAGTGTTGCTCGGGTCGAGGACTTGGGACATGTGTTGGTGGACGGGGTGCACGTGTGGGGCATCCCTTCTACAGCGTCAGTTTGGTGGTTGAGCCACAGAAAAACCATCGGGTGGATGGTTTCTAGGTTTGCGCCACAAAACCTGGGTGCGACCGGTTTCCGAGTTCGGGCCACAAAACTTGGGCTGAGGACGGTTTCCATGTTTGGGCCTCAAAACCTAGGCGCTGGCAGGTTTCTGAGTTTGGGCCACAAAACTCAGGCGATGGACGACTGGTTTCCTGGTTTGGGCCTCAAAACCGAGGGTTGGTCGTGAAGGCTGGTTTCCCGGTTTGGGCCTCAAAACCGGGGGCGAGGTCCGTGAAAAGGACGAGCAGAGCGGAGGCGGCACGTGGCGGCAATCGGTGAGGTTGCGTCAAGGCAACGCTACCAGTTGTGCGGGCATGGCCGTCGGATCAGCATCTACTTTGAGTTGGTCCAGAATAACCCTAGGGTTTAGCTGGTTCGCTCTGTAATTAGTTAGGGGTAGAGTGGGAACTAGAATTAGGATAAGTAGAGGGAGACACCCACCTCCCATTCTATCTCAGTCATTTGCTCTTTGCCTTCTAGGTTTTCCTGCTCTCCCAATCCCCTGCTGTAGCAACTGAGATCCGCAGAGAAGCAGCATACATCTGTGTACTTGAGATTTTGAGGAAGTGAGACCGTAATCTCACTGTTGTAGCGTGTGGTAGCCACACGGTTGCAGATCGATGTATCAATTCGTGTTTTGATTTTGTTATTCGCGTTCTTTGTTTCTCCGTGATTTTCCCGTCACTCGATCTCCCTCTATATTGCGTCTTTTTGAAATCCACTTGAATCAACTTGTTCTTTATAGTGAGGAGATCATTTCCACCGAAGGAATTCATCTAACTCCTCACGAACAAGTAGATCGGGTCGATTCAATTTTTGTGGCGCTTTTTCGATTCATATTCCTTCCCCTTCGATTCCCGTTGATTGAGTTGATTTGAGCGGATGATTTCTTGGGGATAGTCTCCTAACTACCTCGTGATCATCTTCTCCAAGTTTGGGAACAAGGGATTTTGTTTTGAATCGATTTGAAGGAGATTTGGAGAAGGGGCGAACAAATTCGCCTTCTCTGTTCGTTTGCAGACAGTCTGCCGTTGGGGCGCGGACAGTCCGCGCGTCCGGTTGGCCAGACCTGTGGCCTGACTCCGCGCTGTTGGAGCTGACTCGGAACACCCGCAGACAGTCCGTAGTACTGAGTCACGGACAGTCCGGGAAGCGTCCGGGGACTGTTCAGCAACCTTGCTGTTTTGTTCGATTGACCGGCGGACAATCCGCCACCTGAGTCTTGACAGTCCGCCGTTGGGCAGACAGTCCATGGTCTGAACCCCGGACAGTCCGCGAGTTGGCTGAGTGGTGAGTTTTAGTGCGTTTGCTCTCCCGGCTTCTTCGCTTGGTTTCCGGACTTCTCGTTTGGCCCTAGAGTTGACCAAGTAACCTCTCTAGGTATCTTTGCTACTTGTTAGCATAGGTATTTGGAGATTTCTCGATGTAGCTCTCTATCTAGGTTCGGGAGGTCGGTTTTTGTGTCGAACATGACAGAGTGCTTTTGTGTGTTTGGTTTGCTCTTTTTGTGTCTGAGACAGTTCTGTGTTTGGTCTCTTGCTTTGTGTTGCCTAGGGATCATCACCACGCCTTCCAAGGGTCATGGGCATCACGTTTCGGTCGAAGCTTTTCGGGGGTTGATTTTTGGGAAAAAGGCCAAAGTTTCGAGAGAAATTTTTTAGGCTCCCATTCACCCTCCCTCTAGTCGCCATGCTTTTGCATTCTCAGTCCTTCATACAGTAATTTGCTACAGTGCGTCCGGTGCTACAGTTATCTGCTGCATTAACGACCAGACTCAGTGTTGGTTTTCGACCGGACTCTGCGCTGCTACTGATCATGTGTCCGATGCTACAGTACCTGGTACAGTAACATCGATCGAACGCTACAGTAACTGCTACAGTGCGTGGTACCGCACGCAAGCCCATGTCCGACCTCCCGCGAAGTGCCACGACGCCATCGTCTTCCTCCTAACTTGGCCGATGCATCGCACATCGCCATGTGCTCCTGCTCATCGATGTCACGTGCTAGCTACCACAGCTGGTCCCCGGGCCTCTCGGTCCGTCGGTCCAAGCCTCACGTCCGCCCTTCACCGCTCTGGGTCCATCGGCATGGCACATCCGCCGCATGGCACGCCCATCCTTCACCGCTCCCGGTCCGTTGGCACGTCACGTCTCTACTTGACCTTCACCTCGCCATGGACCACTGTCTCCGAGCTCAACACCTGCACATCAACACAGCCAAGAGACACATGTTGCACACGCACACTAATGAAGGACCGAGAATGCTAAAGCAAGGCGACCAGAGGGGGGGGTGAATGGGAGCTTCAAATTTCTTTCGAAATGTTGAGGCCCCTGTCCCAGAAAATCAACCCCAAGAACAATGCTGACAGGTGTGATGTCCACGACCTAAGATATTCGGTGGATGTTCCCAAGGAACACAGTGGGACACCAAAAAAATCTCACTCATCCAAGCTCACTCGCGTTGCTCAGGGGATTCAAGCTATTTTGCAAAGCAAGGAACTTGAGTTCTGTGGTGCACGAAGTCCGAAATCAAACGCAAAAACCCAAAACCAAACCACCGGATGCGTCCAATGTAGACAGGTCCTCTCTGGAACCTTACTGTGTGACCATCGGACTCTGCTACAGTGTTTGGTCAGCGTCCGATGCTCAGGGTCCGGCGCGTCCGATGACAAACGGACGCGTCCGATGCCCAGTGTCTGATGTCCACTCAAAAACACCAGAACTGACACGTGTCACCGGAGAATCCGATGCTATGAACAGCAGCGTCCGATGCTCCCGTGACCAGCGTCCGATGCCCCCGTAAACAACATAGTTCTTTGGTGATTCAACCCGATCTCCTCCGAATCGAAAGCTTGAAGGACCGAGAAGCTAACCGAAAGCGACCAGAGGGGGGGTGAATGGGAGCTTCAAAATTTCCTTCGGAAACTAGAGCCACTGTCCCAAAATCAACCCCGGGAGAAAACCCTAGAGCTTGCTAATGTCCACGACCCTAGATGTAGGGTGGATGCTTCCTTGAAGCACAGCGGGACACTAGACAACCCTAGAAGTCCAAGCAAAAGACGGAAATCGAATCCGTCAACGAACGAGCGAACCTCGAACGAAACGGCGCGAAACAGCAACGACCGGACTCTGACCAGCGTCCGGTCAGCAGGGACCGGACGCGTCCGGTCGGCAAAAACTGGCTCTAGAACCTTACTGTTCGCGACCGGACTCACTAGTACGGAGCGTCCGGTCGTGATCAGAGCGTCCGGTCAGATCAAACAAACACGTTGAACAGGAACCTGGCGCGTCCGGTCGATTGATAAACACAGAGTCCGGTCAAAGCCAGAAACCCTGTACGCAGCGCTCAATGACCGGACGCACTGGTCAGCGTCCGATCACTTCGCGACCAGCGTCCGGTCACCCCGCAGCCCCTCTGTTCTTCCACCGATCCGACTCAAACTCACCCAAAACGCATCCTCTAGGGATCAAACTTGGTGAGTGAAGTCACAAGGAGGTTAGTGAGCTATCTCTAAGAGATCTGGCTCGAACCTAACTCCAAATCGGTGAATCAAAGAATTTCGGGGGAAGGGACGAAAAGTGACCCGAAACGAAAATCGATCGATCTCCTAGACCGTGAGGTTAGAGAACGATTCCTTCGGTGGAAAGAAGTGCCTCACGATCTAGAACAACTTGGTTCAAATGGATTTGCAAAAGATGAACCGAGCAAAGAGATCAAATGACAGGAAATCGTGGAGCAAAGGAGCCCGCGAAGAACACAAGCAAAACGGAAATCACAACCACGAACTCGAAACAAAGACGCAAATCAAGCCATCGATCTGTGCTCCAAGGTGAGGATACGGCCTCACTTCCTCAAATCAGCAGTACACAGAGTGGAGTCTCTCTGCGGATCTCAACTAGCTAAAGCAGGGGATGGGAGAGCAGGAAACCCTAGCAAATGAAAGCACTAACTGAGATGGGGAGGAGGGTGTCTCCCCTGGACTACTTATACTAACCTAGACTAAGTCTATTTCCTACTCTACCCCTCTCTATTCTAATTACAGAGCGAACCAGCTAAACCCTAAGGCTATTCTGGTCCAACCCGCGGTGGTAGGTAGATCCGACGGCCACGCCCGCTCGAACCGAAGCGTTGCCTCGACGCAACCTCTGGATCGCCGCCACATGCCGCCCTTGCTCTGCACCCCCTGTTTTGTGGCCCAAACCGGGAAACCAGCCTTTTCCAGCAACCCCCAGTTTTGAGGCCCAAACCGGGAAACCAGCCCACCAGCCTGAGTTTTGTGGCCCAAACTCAGAAACCCGCAGCGCCCGAGTTTTGAGGCCCAACTCGGAAACCGGCCCATCGCCCGAGTTTTGTGGCCAAACTCGGAAACCGTCCGCGCCCAGGTTTTGTGGCTCAACCTGGAAACCGAGCACCCGAGTTTTGAGGCCCAAACTCGGAAACCGTCCACCCGTTGGTTTTTCTCTGGCTCAACCAACAAACCGGAGCTGTAGAGGGGGTGCACCGCCCGTGCACCCCGTCCACCGACACGTGTCCCCAGGTCCTCGACCCGAGCAACACCGTGCCCCGCAAGTCTCCGCTCGTCGCTGTCCCAGGCTGCCAGCCGCCACAGCTGATCCTCAGGCACTCCGGTCCCTCAGTCCAAGCCTCACGTCCGCCCTTCACTGCTCGATACATCGGCATGGCACGTCCGCCGCACGGCACGCCCATCCTTCATCGCACCCAGTCCGTCGGTACGGCACGTCTCAACTTGACCTTCACCTTGCCCTCGATCACTGTCTCCGTGCTCGACACCTGCACAACACAAGCCAAAGAACATGAGATCAAACCCATTGACAATCACTCATCACTCTGAGACTCGGCATACACCCATGTATCCGCAATCTCCCCCTTGATGAGTGCATTGTCAACTACACACACAAATCATAATGAAAGAAGAAGGTAGGAGGAGGAGAGGAAGAGAACTCAACCAAATGACCCAAAAGCATAGCAAAGCCGAAGAAGGTCAAGTGGAAGAAGCGAGAACTTGGTCCCCAAAGACATGGGCAACGGCTCGACGCAACCAAGCAAAGCAAAGCTAGCCCTCAAGAAGAGGTAGAACAGGCTCAACACCGCTAGCAAAAACCAATTGAAAATCAGAGCTAAAAATGGCAAAATGCTAGTCCCTCAAGATAGAGGCACAGAGGCTCAACACAACTAGCACGAAAACCACTCCGAACCAATTGAAAGACAAACGAAAGTCTCCGAACCAATCAAAATCCATCTTGACGACAAATGAGGAAAATGTTTGCTAGTCCCTCAAGACAGAGGCAACGGCTCAACACAACTAGCAAACTTCCCTCGACAAGTGCAAGCAACCAG